>JANHGB010497419.1:0-122359 GCA_026283785.1 Coracopsis vasa
AATCTTCTGCAGGGTTCATTTCTCTAACTCACTAGGACAGCTTTTCGAGTGCATTTTCCAAGATGAAAGAATTATTAAAACCCTTTATCTCAGTTCTACTGTGAACATGCTTTTAATACATGCAGTATGTACCTGTGTAAACTTAAGAGTATTAATTTGTCTGCATTGTACTTGACTGATCATTTAGCTCTGCTATAATCTTAAACAGATAAGTCTCCTAGGGAATAGCTGCACCATTCTGCAATTTCTTCACTTGGTTTCATAAGCAATTGATTATTTTAAAACTTATATTGTCATTCCATGTAGTTAGATGCAGTGATAAACAGAAGAGGTCTCTCTCAGATCTTTAAGGAAATGTACCATTTTCTAATAATCACACTAAGTACCCTGTTCAAAGATGAATTTTTATCCTTTACACACTTCTTCTCCTACTCTGCAATTCTCACTAAAGCATAGAATCATCTTCTTCTGTTTCAACACACATTACATCCCCTGTATCATCCAGCCACAGCTGTGACACTGTATCCTTGAAGAAAGCAAGAAAATTAAGGTAGAACATTTCTGCCTGCAACCCAGGCTGATTGGCTTCCACAAAATCATGCTTTTCAGGGTATTCTGTCATGAAATCCTGAAAAACAGTCTTAAAATAATCTCAATCACAAATGATGGTAAAATAGCAAGCTCACTAATTGCTTCTGTATATCATATAAACCTTTCCTTGAACAGTGGTTTTGTATTTGTCCTTGTGTCTGACCAGTTAAGACCTCCCATGTTAGGGCTTCATTTTTATTTCCATTTCCTTCAAAGTTCATATATTTTTACATGGAACTGTTTTCCTATATGAGACCTAGCATGTTGAAGACTACAGAATGGATTTTTATCTGCACACCAGCTTATGCATCCTTGGTCATAACAAGAAATCTCATCTCCCTCATTTACAATTCCTTATTCTTTCATTTGGCCATAAAGCCAGCATCAAGGCAACTGTTCATTATAGGCAAAATACTGGTCTCTTTTAGGGAATGCCAGATCAGCCTTTGAGTTAAAAATGGCCAGGATCTGGGCTTAAATCTTTTCTGTCTTCTGTCTCTGATAGTTTGCTATAATTTGAGAGAAGCAGTTCTGCTGAGTTTGGGTAGACAAATATTATGGTTGTCTCACAGAAAGAACAGTATTTAGCTCATAATAGAGGCTTGTTATTTTACAGTTAAAAAAAGCGCCAATTCTGAGATCCTGTCCTAGATGCCTAAATGCGTATGTGACTTATTTATATAGTGTATCTTGTGTATTTTGGCACAAGAGTATGGTACACAATGATCTTATTTAGCAGTATTTTTAAGAACATGTAATTTTGAAAACCCAGCCATTCAAATATGTGACACAGTTGTGCCTTCTGTTGAAGAGTATATAAAATTGAGAAATGTTTACTCATGATATATATCCACTGTTTCTAAGGAGGACATCTTCATTAATACCTTTTTTCCATTTTCATTTTATAAAATAGTTTATGCCAAACTGGAACCCATCATCAAGTAAGGCGAAGTTGGGTAAGCACATGGTTTTTGTATATAATAAGTACATAGTGGTCCAAATTCTACTCAGACTGAAGTTGGTTTACTAACCTGCTTTTTTATAGAGAGGTTAGACTGAAGGCTTAAAATCAGCATAAGATCCCTTGTTGCTTATGAATGAGAACATTAGTGAAAAGACTAATCGGTTCATATGAGAGGTTTAGGAATCTACTGTTATTATTAATATCCAGGGCTGGTCCTTCAAGTCAGAAAGAACTGGCTCATTCTGGGAAACAAATATTGCAGTGTTGAGTCTCCATTATCTACTGCATCAGAATGAGAATTGGAATGTTATTGAAATGAAGGAAAAGGCTGTGGATTGTTTCTGTTTGTATAAAAACCCGCTGATTTTCCTAAGTGATTTAGATGTCTACATTCTACTGAAAGCCAAATGAGAATCTGTAATTCTGCTGAAACTGTTAATGATGTACTGGCTTTGTTGCCCTGTTTTTTACACCAGTAGATTTCTGTGTTTTCTTTTAAAGTTCAGTATATGATATACAAAGCAAAAAAAACCAAAATGAGGGAGAGCTAAATGCTGTTCAGGTAACACTTAAAGCTGTTTGTAATTTTAAACATTTAACATCATGTTCTAACATCAGTGAATGGATACTTTGCAAGATTGACTAAAACAGATGTTGAGAAAGGAAAACTAGTAACCATTTAACAGTGCAAAAGGGCTCTAATATGATTCAGAGCCTGTGGGAAATATGGTATGATTGGTTATTTGTTGTGTCTGCCAATTAAATAAAGCTCATCAAATTATTCATAGCAAATAAAGTCTGTTGCAAAATGAACCCATGTTACTCATAGCAGGCAGTTCAAAGTTGCTTAAGTTTCTCTAAACGCATTTTTGTTTTGCTCTGGTATGGATTAGGAGACCATCCACAACGGTCAGCAGTCCCCTTGACTGGTAATGTGTACAATATGATTTTTTTGTTCTTTCCCTTGATGACAAACTTTGACATTTTGGAGTGAATTGATACTTTCCTATTTGTACAGAACACTGTACTTTCAGTACAGCTTCACAAGAGAAAATAAAACAGAAAGAGCACCAATACATCCTAACAGCACTAGGAATAAATCCCAGCACTGCATAGAAGCATGGTAATAATTTCAGGTAACAAGTAGTGAACTGAACACTTCTGGTATAAAAGCTTCAACATTTGGAAAAAGAACTGTAGGGATGTAGAGTTTTGGTACCAGTTACACAACAACTGACAGATACTAGATAGTCTTATCCAAGTTCACCCTGAACACCAGAATACAGCACACTGAACATAGTACACCGAATATAGCACCTTTATTCTAATGCATATAATACTTTAAAATCCACAGTTTAAAAACCCTCCAGGCAAGTCATTCAGGTGCTATACAATGAGCAGAGCACTGAACACCGAGGATAAGGGTGTAGCTAAACAGCGCAATAGGAAGATAAGGCCTGTAAAAGCCTCTTGCTTGTATTTTACACTATCTCAGGTTTTCCCTCACTTTTCAGGCAGAGTATGGATCTTTTTCAGAGAAGCTACAACTTAATTAGAACAAAGTACAGAACCCTAAAAAACCAAGCATAGGCTTTCTGGAATAGTTTAGCAGACTTCTCAACAATTTTCTCTTTTACTTCTAGAAAAATAAACAAAGTGTGTCATTATACAGACATAGGCAGCCACAAAGCACTGAGCCTCCTGTTTCTAGTAAATCCCACCCTCCTTTTGCTTCCTAATTTGCTCTGTAATTTTGCAATGTGCCTCAGAGAAAGTACTTTTTTCATGATAATCAGCAGCCACCAGCTTCCTAGCCCATGAGCATACACTCTCTGTTCCCAAACAGTCTCTGTCCTTTATCCAGCTACATCACCAAACGCCAACAGTTTCCCCTGTTCAGTGAACACACTTCAATGCCTGCATGCTCTGGGTCTAAGATTATTTCTACGATAGCATTTGTACATACAGCGTCTTTTGTCCCAACACCTTTTAAACAAGCTACACATGCTTTGTCTAGAGGTCATTTAATCCACCACGGAAATGCAGTAACAGTTAATAGTGCATAGCAATATAAGAGCAGTTTAGGTCAGCAAACTATGAATGCATTTGTTCTTAATGAAGCTATTGCTGTAATTAAGGAAGGGAGTAAGCAGAACAATTTTGCAGTTTGGAGTTCGGCCAGGAGACCAAAATTAACAGCATTCAGACTTCAGTAAAAATGTTCAAGTGTTTAAAATGGCCACAAATGATGCGGACCTAAGTTTTATATTTCATTTGAAAGATGGATGGGCAGGTCATTTTGCTGTCAATGGGTCCCTAATTGGTTTGCCTTAGAGCATTTTTGATCAATGCTTTCTACTTCTTTGTGTAACAAAGATCCTGCATTCATCATCTCTCAACCCTTCTGCATTCAATGCCATGCAATCCCTTAGTTATAATCCCTATGCTCTAGTAATAAAGAAATGGGAGTCATTATATTGTAGTGTGCACACTAAAAAGCCTTATTTTTTTAGAAATGACTAATTTTGTCTTATACCTAAGAGGAAGACCAAGAACTTTCCATCTAATGGTTTTAGGGCAAATTATGTTTCTGCCAGAAGTTGCTTTTCCTGCTTTTTCTACTTCCTTACCAAAGTGAAGGTCAGAAAGAAGTATCCTTTGCAATTTTAATTTGATGACTGACTGGAGATTTGGATGCCCTAGGATTATTGGGGGTTGACCCAGGTGAGTGATTTTTAATATCCCTGCCCCATGTGGCATAGAGAATCTTATGGATGTTCAATCTCTTCACTAGAGCATAGGGCAAGGGCTCAGCTTAGGCCTGTTAGTCCATTTACTGAAGGCCAGGCTTCTAAGATGATGAATCAGAGCTAGTAAATACTCTCGAGTTGAACTTGGACAGAACTGACACATGACTATTTGCATAAGCAAAAGCTGTAGTATAGAGATAGTTAAATGGACAGCATGTTTTTCAAGGAAGAATCTTTCACTCACAGCAATCTGGAATTAGTAACACACTCTTTGCTAGGGTCGCACGTCAAGACTGCTGCACCAGCAAAGCTGCATGAGTACAGACATAGCCAGGCATATAATCTACTTTTGATCTCGGCAGTAACCTACCACTGACATAATTGATAGGTCTGGTTTTAGTCATGGAGTTCGCATAGCCTAACATTTACACTCTGACCCATAATTATATTTAGAATATACACACGCCTCTTCCTGCACAGAGAATAAAAAGCTGCACAGCACATCTTTCAGGAAGATCATAAAGATTCCACTCATCCACCCCTAAAGACAAAATTCCTTTTCAAAGCTTTCCATCATGCTGTGCAGTAGTTGTTAATACATTGTCAACCTCCTATATGTGTCACACAGAGACGACCAGGGATATAATCGGGAAACAATTTCATTATCCAGGTAAAAAACGTCCTTCCTTAGAGCAATCCAGTTATGGAGGAAGTACTGCATGCTATGAGATACGACCAAGACACTTCTTTCATTGAAAGTAATGAAGCTGGAGCAAGCAATGTGAGATTTAACATCTCTGTGACTTTTTACCTCAGGAGGCCAATACAAAGGAGAAGGCTTTATCAAGTTATTTTATTATAAAAGTGAGTGATATGCATGCTGAAAACATGCACTGAGGGAATGAGAGGCTGTAAAATATTAAAGTAACCCTAGACCACATTAGCATAGCCTTGAACTGCGAGAAAAGTACTGGCAATAAACTTTAGCTTTGTACTGATTTATGTAAACTTCACCACAAGTTCTTGTAATGACCTTTGTTATGTCAAATCCTAACTTCAAATTCAGGATGCAAATTGCCCCATGTGTTTAAGCCTGGTCCTGATTTATACAAAACCACATTCTGTTTCTTCAAAGGTTGAATGAATGAAGTCCAAGAACTGTAGTCAAAGGATGCTTTTTTGGTTTCAAGTTAGCAGCTGAAGTTAAAAGATGTGATGCTTATGTTGCCTATACTTAAAACTGTTATATCATAGTAATCTAAAAAGCTCACAATAAAAAATTTTCCAATATCTGTGCAAGAAAAATATTGAGGGTATTTTTAAAAAGCCATCTGATTTGTCATCACCAAAGAATAAGGATCAGTAATCCTTCAGGTGAGCAGAGTGCCTGCCCAGGGAAAAGAACATGCTCACTTTTGAGATGTCCCATTTTCTATAGATCTGAGTTTCTGTCACTCAAAACGGTACCACAAATCTTGAAAGAAATGGAAAAATGAAACCTATTTCCCACTGCAGCTCATGCACTTTTATTATATTTATGGCTTATATATATTGTAGTAGTTCCTCCTGTGGCAGCTCAGATTTTTAAGGAATTTTATTCGCTGTCTTCTGGGACTGACGGTTGCTCTCCTCATGAATCAGTCTGTTCCAGAAAAGGATCATAATGGCAATTTGTCACTTGGAAAGGAGGTGACCAGAGCTTCACAGTCCTGACTAACTTGTAAAGCCAGGGATGTGAAAGCTTGGAAAGCTGTGCTGTGAGCTGCATCCCCAGGGCTTGCCCCGGAGGTGCCACCAGCCCAGAAGCAGGAAGCACCAATGCGTTGCTGCATCTGGCTGTCTGGCATTCCAGCACAATTCTCCAGCTACATGTTGGGTTCATCCCTTGTGATATAAGGTCAAGTCTTTAAAAGTCAGATTTTCAGGGGTTTTCTTCTCTGCACCCACTAGTCTTAATGCACTCAATTTGCCTGTGCAAATCCAAAAGCAATTTCCTTAACAAAGGAGCACCTCTCCTATTCATAAGCATCAGTGAAACTAAGCAGCCTTGTAGGGAAACACTTCCTTTCAGAAATGATGGTATACATGGGCATTTTACACTTGAACTTTCCTTATTTGGTATATTAGGAAACTGCCAACATTATACAAAGTCAGCTATTATCACATCCATAGTAACTGGGCCATGTAATTCATTACTAGTAGCTATCACTATGCAGCCAATTGTTTAAGATAGAATTGCTTATATGGCTTTGACTTAGCAAATCACATGCACAGAATGAATGAGGAAAGAGTGTTTAAATCTCTATATTTTCAAGTTATTGTCTAAATTCTTTGTTGTCATATTCTGTTGCATTTATTTTTATAAGCACTTAATTTAACATCAAGTAATTTTTTCTTCTAAGTAATGGGCCCATCTTCTCCCAAAAGCAACTCCTTTTTCTTTCTTATTTTGTTTTGATTTATGAAACAAAATCATCACAATGTAATCCAGACTGATAGCTCCCCTGAAAATGTATCAGCAAAATACAGAGATAAATGATGCAAAATGTAAGCAAATACAAGAAAAATACTCCAGTCCAAACCTGCTTTCCTTAGGCTGTCAAAATTCCTAATGAAGACTGGCTATATGTGATATGCTCCACACCAGTACTAATGGCTCTCTGAGGGCTACAGCTGTAGTCATGTGCCAGTGATACAGCCTAGATACCCTTTGCTATGAAAACTAAATGTGATACGCATATCCTGTAATTACAAGTAAGAACTTAATTTCCTTATGTATTTTGTTCAAAGGGAACAAGCATTACAATGCACTAAATAAAGCACTGAAAATTGAAAAAAGGTTATCAAGAACCTGTAGCTAAATAAAAAAAATATTCTGGAAACTACAGCAGCTCTTCCAGTTAGACCAACTGCCTAAGTCTAAATGGAAAAATAAAGCTGGAGGGAAGTGTTCAAGGCCAGGCTGGACAGGGCTTGCAGCATCCTGGTCTAGTGGAAGGTGCCCTGGCTCATGGCAGGGCGACTGGAACTGAATGATCTTTAAGGTCCCTTCCAACCTAAACCATTCTATGATTCTACCATGTATGATTTTACATCACCATGAACGCCTCCTTAAAGAGTGATTTCCCCAGAAATTACCCTATTGCCAAACCCCCACTTAGTTTGAAATTGATTATTTTTAGAGTAAAGGAACTAGAAGTCAACTTAAATCAGGAATATTCAGTTCCTTTGAAGCTCAGAGCTGGGGTTATGCTAGTCCACATATTTATGAAGTGTTCTTAAAGTTGTGGTATTTTTTGAAATCTTCAGGATTTTTGCTACTCTGAAATTTTCTAAGATTAATTCCTAACAAAAATCATCATCACCTCACTGGAATCCCCAGGGACACTTCTAAAAGCTTTTATGCAGACTTTTTCTCACTAAAAAGAATTATGGAAAAACTCTGCACCCATCTTAAAATTTACACTGCTATATGATCTATAAAAACATAATGGCATCCTAACTTCTTAATTTTAATTCCTTATTTCTGCAGCAAAAAGGAGTGGGAAAATGTGACATTAAATGTTCTGCTCAATACTCAGCCTTCAGTTTGAGTACTTTTCAAAATTCAAATGACTCACTTGAATTTTCATGTTAACTTATCTCTTGACAAATACCGTAGGGAATGGACAGTCAAAAACAGAGGAAGCATTTTGAGGAATTTGTTTGCTGCCATTTGGAGATTGTCATTCCGGAGCAAATGGAATTCAGATTTCTCTCTTTTGCTTTAACAAAACCTGATGTATTTAAAGTGTAATAACTTTTGTAGAATTTCACATGGTAATTTCACTAATCTGGAACAAACAGTCTGGGAGACGCAAGTTTTTAAGACTCAGTTTGGAATGTTGTTGTCAGAAACACAGCAACTTCTCTTCCTAAAAAAAAAAATTAAGAGGATTTAAATGATCCTGTAGTTCTATAAAGAAAAAAAAATCCCCAATTTTTAGTTACAAACTGCTTTTTAAATATGTTTCGGATATAAGATTGATGGTACAGAGCAAAGGTGTGTCTTTATTAGACCTTCTGTATAAAAATGAAATTACTTTAATTGTAGTGAATTATGCATTTGTGTAATGCACCAGTAACACAAAAACCTACAACATGTTTCATATTACAAGAAACATATGTATGTAATTTGGTAGTATTTTAGAAACAATACATTGGATTAAGACAGCCCTGGCTACAGTACATAGACAGACAACTGTGGCAATTTACCTTAATGCTAGGTGAGGTGCATCTATGTGCCCCTCTTTTTCTGGGTAGATCACAGAATCATAGAATGGTTAAGGTTGAAAGGACCTTAAGATCACATGTTTCTAACCCCCATCCCATGGGCAGGGATGCCTCACCCTAGACCATGTTGCCCAAGGCTCTGTCGAACCTGGCCTTGAACACTGCCAGGATTGGAGCATTCACAGCTTCCTTGGGCAACCTGTGCCAGTGCTTCACCACCCTCACAGTAAAGAACTTCTTCTTTATATCTAGCCTGAACTTCCCCTGTTTAAGTTTAAACCCATTTCTCCTTGTCCTATTGCTACAGCCCTTGATGAAGAGTCCCTCTGTGGCATCCTTGCAGGCCCCTCAGATATTGGATGGCTGCTATCATTCATCAAGGCTGCTATTATCCATCATTCATCAAAGTGTTACCCTCCAATGAGCAAAGGAAATGAAATCTTCTGTTGATTTGATGCAATAAAACAAACCAAAACACTGACTGACATATTTTCTGTGTCCACTGTGGTTAGAATTAAATGGGTTATGTCCATCTTAATTAATTTGCACTACCATGCCTAAGGCACCTTAGTTTTAAAAGGCAGATACTTCTTCTATGTCTTTGAATATGTACCAAATACGTTATCTCTCTTCGAAAGTACCTGTAAGGGATAGTAGCAGGATCATTCTCTTTACATGTGGTTTATGTGCCATTGCATACCTCCAATTTCAGGGCACAGAACATAGCTGAGGTGCCTACTTGAGGCTAAGCCAGAATTTGCATTTTAAATGTGTGTTCCTGCACTGCCATATTAACTGGATTTCAGGCATGATCTGCAGAGCACGTTGGACCATCTGTGAGGGAATGTGACAAGAAAGGTTTCTATCCAATAGTCTGAATTCTTTCTCTGTGTGACAAGATGGCAAATGGAATTTGGAAATTAAAAAAAAAAACAACAAAACAAAACAAAACAAAAAGGAAGTTATAATTAGAACACAGAAAAGAACAGGAATACATAGCAGGACACTGAGCCCTGCTTGAACTGAGCTATTAAATCCTCCAGGGGAAAGGCTCACAGTGTGGTTTTGTGCTCTTGCTGTGGGTGGTGCGAGGGCATTGCAGGGCAGTGCTGGCTGCCCTGGGTTTCATGCCACAGGGTACAGTAAGGAAGACATGGAGATACAGGTCTAGGATGCCACAGCAAGTATGGACTTAGAAAGGTTTGCATCCCATGAATTAGGCAGTCGGACTCTTCTTCTCCAAAGTAAATGCATTTTAGACTGCTTACCTTTTCTCTGACCACTGACAACTGCACTTTGCCCCCCAGGTTATTCAACAAATAACACGTCATCTTTTGGGAAAGACAACTATCAGGCTCCCCAGTAGGAAGCCCTAGGAAAAGAAGCACAGATTGAAACTGCAGTCAAGGCCAGAGCAGAGGCATGAACTCAAGCAAATGCAGGAATTGGAGCAGAAGCAGGGAGCCTATGTGCAAAGAAATCTGAGTTTGTCATTTGCTCTAACAGGAAAAAGCATGAAGTTACTTATCTGAAGTAGTAGGTGATGGAGACACAACCCTCCTCAGTATGGGCATTGTTTTGCTGCGAATGGAGCCATGGCATACCTCACTCTTTGCTGACAATAACCAATATTACTCAAAACTCACAGGAAGTTGGTCAGCCCACGAGACTGTTAAAAAAAGACATTCAAAAACTTTTTGGAGCTATTATTTTCATTTGAAAGAAAACATGTGCCCTGCTGAACATGCAGGATCCCAATGGATGTGGGTAGGTGATGGGAAGAAGCAGTGCCCCACTGCAAAGGAGCAAAGTTGAGCTACAGCCAAACAGCACATGGAATGGCTGTTTGCCTCCTTGTGCTTATAGTCTGCCCTGGTAATGTGTGTGGTCTGAAACCAATCAATTTGAAGTTAAATTTTTTTGATGTGGGAACATAACTGTACAGGGTAAAACTTATTCTGTTAACACTTCTGTTCGTTTAGCAGGCATTCATTTCAAAGTGAGTTCTGAGATATAAAAATAGCAGAAGGGAAAAAATGTTCAACATTTTGTTCTTAAGAGCTGCTTCCAACTGTTAAAGTATTCAATCAGTCAGATACAAAACTAGTACCTTGAATTATATAGCACCTTTCCTTCAGAAAATACAATGTCATTTACAGAGGATTCATTCAGCCTCACCGCACTCCAGAAAAGTAAGTACTATTGAGCTCCCTTTAGCAAATGGGACATCTAAGCCAGCAGAAAATTGGGCAAATTGCCAGTGAGCTAAGGGGAAATAAGGGACACAGGAAGAAACCAGATCCAAACATTCGCCTTCTAAGGTCATCTTTTAAGCACTAGATACAATGTTACTGCTTATGTTTTTAAGCTGAAGGTTGTGGAATTGTTTAGACATTCCTTAAAAGACAATAAAACTGTTCAGCTTGAGAAAGCAAAAGGCTACTTTTCCTCTCCCAGTCTGTAAACAGTATTAATGGTGGCATTAATACACCTGCTTCTGGGGTGGCTTTTTTTACCAGCTTTGCCTGATGCTGCACAGGACGTTACTTTTCTAAGTGAACCCCTTGTCACAATAAACAATACTACAATCAGTGGAAGACACATATAAATTGCTTGAAAACCTTACTCAGAGGTGAGCTTGAACCATGGCTCACCAGGGTCCGAGAGGAAGTAAATAGTAAGAGAGAGAATTGCCAATAGATAAAGGTGCAGTCAGAAAGGCAATATCAATTCTTAGCAGCACAGACTACTGGAGACATACGAAAAACCAAAGACAAAACAGCTGGAAACTACATCACTTACTGTCATGCTATTAGATTTGGTCATTAATTTTTAATTTTTTTTTTTTTAAATGCATGGCAACAATCCTTGATGATCTGTGGTAGCTGGGCTCAATCTTTAAACCACACTTCTGGAGAACAGGTCAGTTTGCTCATTCCCTGTGCTCTTTACGACGTAATGATAGCAGAAACTGACCGCACCCTGCACCAGCGGCTTTGCACCACTGCTGATTCATCCCACACCAGGAAAGTACGTCCATCTCTAGCCACAACTGCTGTATGACAGCACTGTGCAGTGACGAGACAGAGGGAGATGAAGGGAATCTTCTCAATATTAAATCAAAATCCAGGACAACCTCTGCTGTCAGCATCATGAATACAAATGCATCTGCCATGGTGAAAACTCTGATATACACTAGCATACCTAACAGCAGAATCTGTTTCTCAGAAATGGAACTTTACTTAGAAATCACAAACCAGCATTTTTTAAGCATGTAACTACTCTTAAGAAATCTAATTGAACTTTTCTGAAATCACACTATAATTGAGGTATATGGACGAATCAAATCCCTGACGATCCAAAAAGGACTGAAAAATAACTGTTCTAATCTTATGCTTTGCCAATGTCAGCCACAGTGATACGGCCATGGTCATACCCAGGGACACATTCTTAGCGTTCAGAAAAGAAACATTTAAATGGCACTCTAGTAGAAAAACAAAAAATTACAAAATTGAAATGAAACTATTCTATGATTCTGTAGGTTGGACAGAGCCTTGGGTGACATGGTTTAGTGTTAGGTGTCCCTGCCCATGGCAGGGGGGTTGGAACTAGATGGTCCTTTCCAACCCTAACTTTTCTATGATTTTATGAAATGGTAATTTTCCAATTAAATCATGTCCTAGAGCTTTTAAGTAACTCTCAACCTTGAAGAACAGAAAATATATTGTATTTATGCACTTTAACACTTGGAAAAATAGGAAGATCAACGAATGGCAGCTTACGTTAGGGATATATTTTGTGACCAGATCCTTGTCTGTCTCTGAAAGATGACTGAATTGCTCTGGATGAGAGGAACCGTTATGACAGCCTGGTCTGACTCTTGTATAGAGTCTCAGCATTTACGCTAAAGCAGAAGTACTTGGCGGCAGCAAGACTGTTCTCCCAGTAGATGACAGAACGCTGGTATTCCCTTCATTGTAAAAATGTGCACTTGTAGCATCAAAAATTTTCTTCTTAGCTTGGTGCTTGTAATTCTTGATCAGGCCTTTAAAATCCTCTTCAATAACTCTGTAGGCCAGACTTTTTAAGTATTTCAAAGTTTCTGAATTCTCAAGTCACTTTTACAGGATACTGTGGCCCTGTTTTATAATGTTGCATTTGATATCGCTGTTCTGTCTCAGAAGGAATTACGGGCTTTTCTGGTGCAAACTCACACTGAAGTATAGAAGAAAACAGAATGAAAATAAAAAAATAAGTAATCCCCAAATCCCACCCAAGTCTTTAATGTCATATATCCAACACCTGTGTTCATGCGAGTGAGAAATTAAGGCTGACATTCAACCGTGAATAAACATGCATGAAAGAAACTTGAGAAGTTGGTTTAAACAGTAAATTGTCTATGTATTCACAATGTATGTTATGGACAGAGCCACTGTTATGCTCACTTCCTTCTCCTCTTTTATCTTCCAAACAAGTTACTGAAAGATGATCTTTACCACCATTTTATCTGAGTGCGTCTGTGGCAATTCTCTTGGTTATTGATCTTGTTACTCCCACAGTGCTCATCCAGTCACTCAACACAGCTTGCCTTCAGCCTCTTGCTTAGCTTCCTCTTCAAAGCAAAGACACTTCTCAAGCACTTTGTTGAACCCGAGCTATTTAAAAGCCACAAGGATCAACTGGTCATTTGGCAAAGAATATCACTGTTATGCAACTGATATCATCAGACTTTCTCAATTAGCACTTATGTATGCAGCATATGCGCAAGGGCTTGTTTGCAGTGCACTTGGCCGGAGTAAGTGTGACTCCCAGAAGGAGAACAAGCCTTGTCTTACCCATGTTGCCCGCCATAAAATGTTTCCACATACAAATGAAGGAACACAGTTAGAAAAAACAGAAAGGAGAGCTAGAGAAAACACCCTAGTGGGGTCTCTTTCTAATTTTAAACCTGCTCTTTTGGCCTATTCCACAATGCTAAAAATTAATACCACAGATGGAGAGTGGGTGTTAAAGGCCCATTGAATACTGAAATTTTACTAATCTGTTTTAACAGGAAACATCTGTGCTAAATTCAGTGTTTAATAGCTCTTCCCGTTTCTCATTTCAGTTGTGGAACATCACTATTTACAAGACAGTACCAAGAAATTGTTTGAATTCATGGTCACAGTTACTTACTTCAAGTCTAATACTGATTGACATTTGATTACTTATGAGCTGTGAATCATTTCAACAACTATGGACTTGGAATACCAAAGTTCTTAATCTATTATCCTATGGTTAATCCAGACATCAAAGAATTGCAGTTCCAGAGCTAAAAGAGAAAGAAGTATTTCATTTCTTTCTAGTAGGCTACATTAATTTCTATTTCTGTGAATAAGGTCAATAATGCTGCTACTATTCTGTAATATTTTCAGGCAGTTTTTCAGACCAGATTTTCAGAAAGTTTGGCTAAGATTTTAAATGTTTATCCTAACTGATACTTAAAGTATTTAAGGCTTCTTCAGCCCTTAAGTAAGCCAATTTTCTATCCTATAATCTTCTCTTCTCTTATAGGAAGGTAGGAATTGCCACAATACATCAGATTCAAGGGTCTACCCAACCCAGTATCTAAGTTCTGCTAAGAGTAACAAGAGCTGCTTCAGGCCCTGGAACAAACAAAATATTTGGGGTGGATAATTAACTACCTCAAACAGTCTGCTTCCCCCAACAAACTCCCTCATCCTGTCATTCTTTACACTCGCTCACAATGACTACAATATTGCAGTGCAGAAAGCCAAAACGTGCTAGCTCCTGAGTCAGAGCAAGAAGTCACTAGGGTGAGGGGAGGTGAGAAAGGAACAGAGGATGCTGCAAGGAAAGGTCCCCCCTTCCCCTATCCTCTTTTTTCTTTCTTTTTTTTTAACTTAGACCTATTGCCCCCGAAAGTGCTTTCTGGCTCTGGTGGCCTAAACCACTTGTTTCAGACACAGGTGCTGAAAGCCATGCAGTCAGTGGGTACAGAAGAAATGACTGCCTGGAAATATTTTGTACTATGGATTAGTCTGGCTATGCTGTGAAGACTTTTATCTATTCAGATAAAAGGTTTGTGTTTCCCATTGTTTTTCCTTATTGACCAAAGAGATTTGTGTTTCCTTATTCAGATCTGTTTGTTTATACCTACTCTGTGTATTTTAATCCTATTCTTCTTTCAGTTTTCTTGTCTGTTTGCTCTTTCCTTTTCATAAAGACTCAATTTCAGTGACAACAGCTCCACAGAGATCCAGGTTTTGCTCTTGTGAGCATGTTAAGTCCTAAGAGTCATCATCAATCAGCACTTGAATGTTTAATGTCTTTCAAGTTCCTTTACTTTGACATGGTCCTCTGCCTTTGGTTTTAAGTGCTTTCAAGTGTATCCTCTTCAAATATGTTGCCTACAATAAGCCCTAGTTGTCTTGTTCTTGCTGTCTTCTTTATTAATAAGAACCATCAATCAATTTCTAAAACAAGTCTGCTTTCTATTTGTTGTTAAAAAGACTCCCTCCTAAGTACAGTAGCTAGAAAGGGAAGAGAGAGAGCATTGCAGGTTTTGCCATGTATTCATCTCTTTCAGATGCGCTTCTGTTTGATGTGAGGGAGGTGAACAAGCAAGGCAGCTTCAAAAGGCACTGCACTTGTGTTGTTTTTGCTTAAAACCATAAAGCTCAATCCTCATGGGGGGTGGGAGAGAACAGGTTGGGTTATTGCACGTGTTTAGCTGTTTCTTAGTCCAATGAAGGGAAATGTCCTCAGCAGGCATGCTGGGTTCTGTAAGAGCACATTCTTCTTTACAGTATTGACGCTGCAATGCTAATTCATGGAAGATTTCCTACATTTTACAGATCAGAGCTATATAAAAAATCTGCTTTTCCAATTATAAATTCAGTGTAATATTCTATAGGCCATACAATCATCTCTGAAATAGTGCACTGACAACAGTGAAAATCCAAAATAAGACAGAATGCAGGTGGGTAAAAAAGTCTGCAGCTGTTCTATCCTTTCAGTAGTGTATAACCATGCAGAAATTTAGCCCTATCTGCTGAAGAATAGAACTAGCTGTAATGAAAGTCAGGAAGTAGGCCAGCTCCTTACCTATTTTAAGGCTGAAGTAATACACGAGCACACAACAGTCTATACACAATGCAAGAGTATGGACAACCCAGATTTATTGGGATTTGTTCTCCCCTTTTCTTTGTTTCATCTAATTTGTGCTTTTCTGATATGCTAAACTTTCAGACACATACCCCAAGTGAACACAGTGTACCCATGAGGAAGACAGACACATAAGCCGAGAAACAGCATTCCTCTAAGGCTACTAAACAAGTAATGCATTGTTACAAAAAGCACGAGGCTACATTGCAGAAATGAGCTAAAAAATGCCCTTTTTTTAAGTTGGAAGTAGGACCAGATGAGCCACTTATCGCACAGTATTTGTGCTCGGCAGTTGGATTTCTATTCTCTGTTTACAGCTGTTTATAATACAAACTATTCAGTGGAGAGTATTTTAAAAATTACTAAAAGGCACACATATACAGAACGTGTTAAACTTGTAAGAATGCGATTATTAGTCCTAGCTGTGCATCCAAGGAAAGCTAGAAAGCCAGACAATATTCTGGGTGATGAGTCCTGGAAGAAGACTGTCTTATCAGGGGCTACAGAGTATGAAATGCATCTTGCAGAAGGAACTCATTTGCACAGAACTATGCTTATGCAAATGGGTGTTTTTCATTCATATCAGAAAACAAAGTTTGCTGATCAGTTATTTAATTGTGAATTTAACACTGGGAAGTTTGATGCCTCAGTAGCTATTGCCATAAATGAAGTTTCAGGCTCATGTGCAGTTGCTGACATAGGCCATGAATCCACATACAAAAGTCTATCTAAATACGTCTCTTCAGAGTTATTTGATATTAGATAATCCTAGGAAAGATGAAACAGGCAGAATAAATACTGGATTAAAAATTTCCATTAAAAATTCAACCACATAAATTTTTTTTGCCCTATAACCTCAGATATATTAGCAAAACCATCACATGAATCTTTTTCGGGTGCCAGTGGGTAATTATAGGAACACAGAGTGGATCCTCAGCTGGTGAAAATCATTATAGCTGCACAGAAGCCAATTTATGCCAGCTGAAGTTCTGGCCCATAAAATCTCTTCTAAACGTGAAAGAACAATTTGTGCTACAGTGTTATTGGTCTTCAGGTGATTGAAAACCATCTTGATGAACAGTGTGGTCTCAGGAAAAGAACAGGACTGTATGCCTGACAAATTTCTGCTTCAAGTTCCTTTCTTTAACTTGATTAGAAGGATATATTTAAGTAAAAGCTTGCATGGTACAATGCACAATTAGTCACATGCTGCCTCTCAATAGTGAAACCATCAATTTTATTATAGATGTGAATATGTGCAAGAAGTCTAACTATAATTGGAACATTAGCTAAGAAGCAGATGGGGATTCTGATTAAGAGTGTACCTCCTGGGTATATGCTGTACAAGCAGCGTCTCTAGCAGAAGAGAGAAGGGTATCAAGCCCTCTTACAGTACATGCAAACTAGACATAAACACAGCAACATAAACTACAAATTTGGTTTTGGGTGCTGTGTGTTTAGGAAAAGGTTCTATTTCACGTAAAGTAGGCAAAGCACTAGCCTCCATGCTGCACAAAATACGTGTTCTATCTGTTTCACAGAAGAGCAGTCTGGATTATCTATTTTTAGATTTAGCATTTTTAAAAATCCAGATCACTATAGTAAGTATGAGTGATTTCAGTATGGAAAATGAAGTAATGTGCAAATGCTGGGTGTTATGGAAAAGAGAGATCAAATCTGCTCACTTGGTAGAAGAATAACTACCAATGGATCCCTTAAATTTTGCAGTTAACATATTTAAACCTTAAATTTAAGAACTTAATTTCACACATTTTTTTTAAGACTCCAGGTTTTTAAAAATACCAAACTAGCCACTCGCCTCACCCAGAGCATGAGTAACAAACATACCCAACTCTAAAGAATGAACATTGCACTCACACTTGAAAGTCACATCAGGACACAGTGTAGCTTGTGTATTCCAGGTGTCATTTACCTACACCAATCTCCCAGCTTTCTTTATAGTCCCTCAGATTTCTGTTCTCTTATTTTCTAGTACCTGTGTTGTATTTAGCTGTTTGAAACTTTGTCACTGCCAATGATGCAGAACTGTAGCAGAGCACTCTTACAGTTCCTATTGCCCTGGCAGGCCAGCAGACAACTATTTGTGTCTCAGAAGGATCCAGTTTCATTCAGACAGCATTCTCTATGATTGACTAGTGCACTAATACGAAGACACAGAGCACCTAATTTTTTTCACAATGAATTTCACTCAGAATATTGCAGCTCCTAGTCACTGCAGTGCATACAGTTTCAAATGTGCCTGAAAAAAGCCATTTCAATATGTGATACAAGATGCTGCAAGTAACTCTGAGCAGCTATTGCACAGTCCCTTCTGACAAATATCTGTCTCAAATTTTCCTATTCTCATAATGTACCAAAGACTCCTTCTTTTATATAAGGAACTAATTCCTAAAACAATTTTGGTCATGTATTTATAGAATATTATGTATGCTATCCAAACATAACAATTGACCAAGCTGAGACAGAGCAGCTCATGCAAAGTAGATAACTTCACCAAGTGACCAGATAAACATGATGAAGATGACAAAGGTTATGACTTCAGTATGTGGATTCACAGGAAAATTATTTATCAGGAGTCTTCTACCTCTAATGTTCACTACATGGCAGGAGACCCATTCTTTTCTTTATGAGTAGATAAGAAAGGTAATTGGAATTACTCATGTAAATCAAATGGAGAAGAGACCTAAGGGGAAAAAAACCCCAATTCAACCCACAACAACCCAAACCCAAAAACAAACCACCAAACCCACACTCCGAAAACACATTGTGTGACAATGTTTTAGAGGCCACTGGGAGCAACTCTTTCCTCCAGAACACAATTGCATCTGTTCTCTGTGGACTAATGTGCCATAGCAAGCAATTTTGTGCTACATAAACTCATCTTGAATACATACTGTGGCCTCTCGTTCAAATGCTCTGCAAGTACTCCCACAACACTGCTTTGCTCTCCCACCATTATTGCTGATTTTCTGTCAACACTGAAAAGACAAATTGCTACTAGCAATGACTGACACAGGACTGCCAAATTAAATGATGCAAATAGCAGAGAGGAAGGCAGACTCCTCCTCTGCTTTCTTGATTACTGTGTCTAGTATCACTATTCAACCTCTCAGTCAGTTCTGTAATGTTCACATCATCTTCGGTTTACATTTTACTAAGTTCACTATAAGTCTGTGCTAAGTCTTAACAGTAATTTCCACTAGCATTAACTTTACTAAAATACAGCATTTCCTGTCCACCATGACAGCCTAAATTCTTGTCCAAGTTCTTTGTCCTGTCTCAGTTACTGCAAATCCTTTTCTTGCTTGAATTCGTTCAAAATACTGCTGCAACAAGTATTTATCAGCCAGTCAGTTTGATCGTTATCACCTCAGTTTCTGTATTCCCTCTTTATTACTGTATGTCCACAGACACACTTTGATCAATCAGTCAACTGTGGTGACTAGTATGACCATACAGATTGCTTGTAGAGTTTTCTAGCTGTCTCATGTAACCCACGCTCAACGCTCTTTGGACTGAGGAGTGCTCTGTATTTTTCTCCTTTATTCATGCAACATCCAGCACCATGGGCCACACGCCATGAAGCATGCTCCTGTATGCCAAAACAATGAGTCAAACATGACAGCAGAGTTTCCCTGCTGAGAATACTTTTTTTGTAGTTCTGATAGGGCATATGGGTCCTATGAGATTTACTGTCTTCTACAGAGAAAAATCTTTAAGCTGGGACACTTTGACATAGTTCTTAATTATAAAAACAATGAACAATGAAAAATCCCTCAAGGTAGGAAGGCATAGCTATCATATCACACATTCTAGACACAGCAATTGTGATACGAAGCTTCATAAAAAACCTGGGTGTCACTGAATACTCAAACTATACTTTTTTAAGTTTACAAGCCGTTTCAGTTGTTTAGTCCAACACAGATACTTGTAGAATTCTTAAAACATTGTCTCTACCTGCAATTACTAACTGAAAATCCTTAACAAACTAAGTTTAGAAAAGAATTTACACCATCACCCCTTCTTCAGCACATGAGGACATATTCAAAACCTCAAGACAGTTTACTTTGCCAGAGAACTATATCTAAGGGAAATTCCACAATGCTTACTGCCTATCTGGCTAATCATATACTAGCTCAGGTATGCTGGTAGCGGTGAAAGTTAGCAACATCAACCCAAATAAGCTGGCAATCCAACAGTTAGTGGAAATGCAGACTGATTTGCAGCCCATACCAAGCCTGTGCTGCCATGGCTATATCATAAATGGCACTCAGTTCCTTTAAAATAAGCTGGAGTAGGTCTCAAGAACATTGACTGATGTGGGAAAACTATGATGCTCCAGACTGATGCTAACAAGACCCAGAAGACAGGACTGTGTCCTGTCCCTGTGCAAGATCCCACTTTGTGGCAATACTTGCTGCATAATCAAGAGTACTTTTTGCCCTGTCACACTTTACAGTACTCACCTATTCATTGTGGTATATACACATACAGCTATAATTAAGATTCTGCTTTGATTTCCACATTTGCATGTACACATATTTTTCTCTGCAATTACTCCTACATCTACTACATACACTTCCTTATGATTGTTTTACCAGAAGTGAAGAGAGATGTTGCTTATTGTGCTTCATTAGTAAATTTCTTAAGTGATAAAAATTGCTCACTTAATTTGAAAGGAAACATTTTGCAACTATCCAAAACCTGGTACCAATTTTGCCACTGAAATAAGTCTTTATTATATATAGAATTTTGATGCTTCCCTTACTGGGATTTGTCTGTGTTAATGAAATATTTAGATTAACCTTCAGCTCTTTTGCAATGTGTTCAGACTGAGATGTTGACCAACCAAATTTGAGCTGCCTACTCATGGCCTTTAGGAGTATTCCAGAGAACAAATGCCCTGAAGCCCACTGTGCTCAGAGCCAAGCACTGTTGTGCAAGGGAGGAGGGTCCAGTTCCAAATTATTTCTGCCACAAGTGGCAGAAAATAAAAAAGAAGAGGTTGGAAACCAGCAAATTCCATTTTTACTTCCATAAAAGGAGAGGCTAGAGCAGTGGACAGGAGAATTTAAGGTTAATGATTAATGGGCAAACAATTTCTTGCGAAGCATTGGTAATTCTCTCCTTTTCCCATCTCTTGGCAGAATTGAGCAGTGCATTCCCCAACTCATTCAGAGAAAGAAGAAATGAAAAGTTTGCAACTTCTTTCATTTTTATTGCTTTCTTATATCATCATCCCAGCAAATACATACGGAGGAAAGAAAAAAGGTAATACCCTATCCAAAATAAATAGTGATCATGAGCTTTCTTTGAAATGTTTATGCTATAAAAATTAAGTAGTATTGACTACAGTCATCAGCATGTTGGGGGTTGAGTTCTGGGGTTTTTTTGAGTGTTATGTTCCCTTAAAATATGGCATTTATAATTGTGTTTACTGGAAAGTGTACTTACAACAAACATTTATCAGTGGAAATCTACATTCTGAGACTACAGAGTTAAGGTAATTTGACCTTTAACAAAAACTTCTGCTGAAGCTAATTTAAAAATGTATTGGTTTGAAAATATACATGGAACTGATATCAGTTATAATCTTCTTGGGCTGGATACTTCCGGAATAGTTTCTATAGATTCAGTCTCCTACCACAAGTAGAAATTTGTAGCTATCTGAGGGTGTTCAAGCTTTCATTTCCTGCATTGCCTAACATAAGGCTGCCTTTCACCTCAAGTGTGATGAATATCTTTGAGTAAGAGAGATACATCTATAGTATGTTTTGTAGAGTACTGTGGAGGATCTTTATCATTTATATGGTTGTATAACTATTTTCTATGCTTTTGTGACACTGCACATTATGTCAGCATCTGTGTGACTGCGGAGTATGGCTTTGCATCACACAACTGCGTTTCTTAAAACCTCTCTAATGTGATTGACAAAGACAATTCCATGTTTGCCTTCATTGTTGAGCCATACAGAGCAAGCATTAGTTTTCCTTCTTATCTAACTGCATTTCTAATGCTCTGAGGGTGAATAAATGTAGCTTTCTCCCTAGCTGTAACTAAAGCAAGAAATGCACATTTACAGAAGTATGGTCTCTTTCAGTAGCTGTGGTTTGCATTTATGTTAATTTGTATTAACAGTTTTAGAAAACATTTACCATAAAAATACTGTATATGTAACATGCACAGTGATTTCAATCTATAGAAGGCAGGACCACATTTCTTTGATTCTGCACATTAAACTTCCCTTTGGGTTTCATTTTGTACAATAGAAAATCCTTGAATTAAAACACATTGAGAGGTGTAAATTTCAATTAATGCCATAACTTGGCCTGGTTTACAAGGCAGCAAGGCCTGCACATCCTTAACAATTGCTGAATCTTAGCAAGCTATTTAGAAACCTTGATCAAGTTCTGTATTTTTGAGAGAACCAAAAATCATGGCATTAACTTTAGTTTGAGGCTTCTCACATCACCTTTACCCAGATCTATTCAGACTCCACTGTGTGCTTAAAGTTTAGTTCACCTTAGGTATAAACACAAGGCAGAGACAGGAAGTTGCTGCACCTTCAGTATCTTACAGTCATAGGTCTTACCTGATGCCAGCTCACATTCTCCTGCCACCCCTATATGTGGCACCATTTATAGCAAGGTCAGTCACTTCACTCTCTCCATCCCCCTTTCCCCTCATGACCTACTACTCGTATGTCAATGGACTTCACTTGTTTGCTCATTGCTTCTGCAGCTTAAACCCTTGCATGTGGGCCACAAAAAACAGGTCACATGTCATATTAGCACTAGCAGATATGCCTAGTTCATAGTATGTTGAAGCAAGAGACTGATTTAAGAAGCAAAGCAGGTACATTTCTAAAAATGCAAAAAAAATCTACTGTGATTTCTTCTAGAGGCTATCCAGAGCCTAACTAACATCAGTTACAAGGTTAAAGGCCCTGATACTCCATTATGTTGAACTCGGATCTTCATCTCCTCTCAGTTTTAAATTGGTGCAACCCTGATTTCAACTATCCATTTATGTTAATGTATTTCTGCACCTTCCACCCCCCTTCACCTTCCTCAATCCAACCTCAGCCACAGCAGCTTTGTCCAGAAGATAATGTAATTTCATGCTGTCAAATAAGTTTCACTTATTTCTGTTACCATTTCATTGATCAGTATAGCTCAGCTAGTTCTGTCTTCCCCAAAATCAGCTCTGATGTGTTGGCCACACCTAGCAACCCGAAAAAGTCTTTTTCTTCATTTCACTTCTCAGTAAGGCAAATTTGTTTGCCACAATGGCATATGCAAATGGCAGTAAAGCACTAATCCTCACTAAGAAGCGCAGTGAAGTTTTTAGCCCTACATGAGAGGCCTTTTGACACTATCAAGTAGAGATAGCTTCCAGTGACTACAGTCTGTCTGCATTTTATCTGAATATCCTTCTACCTTGGAGCTTGCTTTTTCTTGTTTTAGCAGGAACTGCGGCAACAATCACTATAGCTATAAGGAGGTACAAAGGCTTCTCAGAGCTGAGTGTCTGGCATGTAATTTTAGCACAAGCAATTGCCTATACAGGAACCATCCTTTAAAAGAGCAATCACTGTGTAAAAGTCTTTCTCATTTATTTGTAGTCAGCAAATAATCAACTCCTTGCTTCAATTTTCTCTGTATTATTCTATCCACCTACACAGTTAAAGACATTACATTACAAAACAAAATGCATAGAAATTAGACAGCAGCAGGTAAATCAGTGTAGATAGGTCTATGTAAATCCATTTGATCAAGTTATGTACATAAATACATGTTATAGCTTCTTATTTTATACTTAATGATAGAGAATAAAATGGACTGCATTACCAAGCAAACACAACATCTCATTTAAACACACACAGAAGTTATTTCTTAAAAAACCATAAGAGTGTGTCTGAAATGCCATGAGTTTCTTTATATAGCAGGGAATAGTTCGGCAATTTTTGGCAAAATTTCATGATCTAAAAGCAGCATCCCAGAAAAAGACCAGAAATAAGGACCTAAACATAACATTCCTGAAGTTGAGCCAAGATGATTCTTTCTAGAAGAATGCGAAAAGTATTTAAACATAAGCTCTTATTTATTTTGATTCTTCTTCTGGAAACATAAAACTAGGTAGGAATATATTCCATTACACTACTGCCTTGTGTAAAGCAGAAATATACAGTAGCTGACATGAGAATGCATGTTACTGAGCAAGCACTTTTACTTGACAGTCTCACAGTTGGCACTTGAGGCTAGACTACTTTTTTTCCCAAACAAGAAGGTAACATCTTAGTTGTTGTCCAGTTCTGCTGTGTTTTAAGTATTACAGTACTAACACTTTAAGATTATAACATAGACCATGGGAATGGATTATACAGAAACTTGAACAGCTGCTATGTTTTCTTTATTCCCCAATCATATTACGGAGATATAAAAAGATGTGTTGGGCATATCAAATTCTCCAAAGCCCAGATAAAATTTCTCAATAAAATGCAGTGTACATGCAGTATACCATAGCAGATCTTAAAAACTACCAAAACAGTAATTTCTACCTGAAGCTGATAAACTATCAGAAATGCAAGAAACACAGAAGATTCATAAGCTATTTAAACTGCAGAGATAGGAACTAAAGTCTGCCAAGGTGATGAGATGGTTACCTTTGACACTGAAGGTGAATATCACTTCTACTATCTAACATTTCTTTAAAGCCTACAATAAATACTAAAAATGTAGAGATCTTTCTTTTAATTCCTTGAAACATTTTCAGTGTAATAATAATCTGTGCCTTAACTTCACATTAATTCTGTGTGGTTTGGGTTTATAATAAATGACAGAAGAACACGAACTAAAACCAACAAGCTCACAGGGTACTTGTAATCCAGTCTTCCAGTTTCAGAGAAAACTAATTTTCCAGCAGAGACAGAAAACTAAGTAAATCAATTCCTTTTATGGAACAGAATGGTCCAGTAATCTGTTCCTCTGATTGAAACTCCTTGGCTAAAATGTCCAACTACAAGTTCAAACTCAACTTTGAATTTAACATAAGCACTTCCATGAGCAGCAGAACTAAGTATGTCTGGTTTCCAGTCACTTTAGATTCTACATATCCCAAACTCCTCACGTCTTTAACTCCCCCTGTGCTTCCATGACATTCTTGTCCCAATATTCTCAGTTTGTCCTCCCCATTTCTATAGCATTTCTATATTCCTGACTTTGGGTCTCCCATGGTACCCATAAATGTCCCAGCACACTCCAGCTTCCTCATACACCTTACACAATCCTTGTTAGAACCCTCCTCAGTTTGAGATCCACTCCATGGTCTCTCTCCCCAGCCCTGCACTACTGTCACCACCTGATGTCTGCTACCTAGCCTTTTTTGCCTTGCTCTGCATACATGCCATGACTGTTTCAGGGGTATGTTTGTGTGCATTGACTAGCTAATGCAGATCAGGTAGTGACTGGCCCAGGACTGCTCACTGCATCAAGTGGGAAGCTACTCGTCTCCTGTGTCTGGTACTAGTGCTCAAACAAGATCAAATTTCAGGGCCAAAATGGTTTGAGCTAACTGCATCCACAATGCCTGCACCAGTTGAACTCAAGCACAAGCCAGTCCTCTCTGAGTCTCCCTGTTTGATGAGCAATTTCTCCAAACCCCAAACGACAAATAGAGTGCAAGGTAACAGCTAAGCCTTATGGATAAGCAAAGTGTTAGAATTAAATGTTTACTTGAATCCTATGTTGATGCAATAGCAACTGTGTTGATATAAGGGTCTGTTCTGTATCAAGCTGCTGATGTTCAGAAAACATGTAGGAATTTATTAGTTGATACCTCTTTCTCTCTTTAAATTGAATTTCAATTGGCTAAAAAAAAAATTAATAAAAAGAATTATTCTTTTTCTCCCCCTCATCTTCATACGCACAAATATACCATGATTACAGCCTATGGAAACAAGGCTAAAAACCACTGATATTTGTAAGAAACTTCAGTGGAGCTTGTGAATCACCACTGACCTGAAACTCAGGTCACTTCTAGTTGGATCATTCAAACAGGGATTCAGGAGCCACATTTTATCACATACCAAAACACTGGTCCATGAAGTCCTGGAAGCTGAAAGGCAGGATGTTAGGTACTAACAAATTACACTAGTGATCTATGTTATGCTATTAGGAAAATTTCTATAGATGTATTTCTGAGTGGCTGTGTTTCAGAAACATTGTATGAGTACACAGCATTTGCAATGCTCTCAGAAGTCTTAGAATTCTACCAAAATTTCTAATACCTAAGCCAGCTATTCTTCCTTTTGGCATCTGGAAAAACCTACAAATAGAATTTCAGATATAAATTTTCACCAAAGAGTCCAAAATATAACTGTGGACTAAGGAATTGAAGACCCTTTGCTTTATCCCCTGAAAGCAGACAATAATGGGAACTCAATCAATAGAAGAACTACCCATGCATGAAACAAGTATCAATATTTCTACTAATACAAGTGAGTGAGCTTCTTAATGAGGAGCTTGAATTGATATTCACTTTACTTACATTCTGTTGACTACTGTATGAATAGGGGTTGAACTCATTCGGCACTTGAGAAACGTGAACATACAGAACATTTTCTGATAATGTGGCAGTGCAATCTAATTGCTTAACTGATTTTCTTATAGTGATATAAGATATAACCTATATATCTTATAGGTTATATTTGTGATTTTAGTATATATATAGTTTTAATGGAAAGTATCAATAAACACATTCATTATTAAAGAGAATATTTTTTCTTTTCTGCTTATTTTGTGGTTTGCTATAGGTTTATATTGCACATTTCATACTGCAAAACATAGTTATGCCAAATCCCTGTGAAGCTTCAGGGTTGATAATAGTGTTGCTTCAACAGCAGTGCAATATTGATGATGTAGCTTGTAATGCCATATGGTCCCCTAGGGTGGCCTTAGCACAGTGACCTTTTTTCCTATATTTTACCTAGAGATAAGACTGTTTTCTGAAGCTAAGTCAGACTCCTTATACAGTGGAATAGCTTGGCAGCAGGTGGAAGGACAGCAGCCACTTCCAAGCAGCATGATTAAGACTTCCTGGCAACATAAGCAATAACTGGCAAAAGAGACAGAAGGGGCCATCTATCTGCACGTGCCAAGACTGGGTGATAAAGTTCACTGCTTTGGCAGTAGGCCAAATGTGAATTACAATTCTTGAGAAAAAGAAAAAAAAACTTAATGTCTGTGTTCCGGTAAAAAAATTACCACTATCATGCGTCAGAGCCGCCTTTGACAGAAACACACTGGAGTTTAAGTGCTATTACTGTGATATCTTTCTTGCTTGCTCCTTTTAATTTAAAAAGCAAAACATGCTACAATTGCTAATATTCTCAGGAAGCATAAGCCGCACAGGACTGCACAACCTTACACATACCCATTATGATCAGACAACCAAAGTTTTTGCTGGTGCTGAAATGCTTCCAATACAACGTGGTTGCACCATGGTTGTGGAAACGGGAGTTGTTGCTTAAAAGTACTCACAGACATTCTCCTGCCCTTTCCAATTTACTTTCCCAGTCCAGTAAAATCCATTTGCATCTTTTACCAACAATAGTACCTATATTTGGGCACCTGCATGATCTCCAGAGTTCATGGTGTTGCTCCAAGTGCAACAAATTGCTATCAGGTAAATAACATAATGGAAATGACAAAAAATCAATCCAGAAATACTGAATATGAGTGGAGAAGGTGTCTGAACATGTTGCTCTGCAATAAAACCACCATGTCCCATCTGAAATACCAATTTTTATTAGAGAAACCCTCAAAATTTTGGATATTTTGAACTAGTTGATCCTAACACCATTTTCTAATTTTGCAGACTGCTTTACTCAGTAAGTGAAACTGATGGAGTCTACTTACAGAGGAAGGTACTGACCTATGGGGGAGATGATGTCACAGCAGGTCCAGGGACAAAACCAAAAGTATACACGTGCTTTATCTTGCTTTGCCTCTGGAGTTGACAAGTCCCACACATTCTGCTACGCTGGCATGGTTTCTCATATTTTAATGCTAGCTTTGTTAACAAATATATAGAAACACTGCTGAGATTAATTTTTTCATTTTAAAATCTTCCATATTTTAAACCACTTGTGGTTCTACTTTATGCATCTCAGTCTGAGGATAATCTGTAGTGTCTGGCTGAAGAATTTTATTGTCTTTCAAGCACCACTCTTCTCCCTTCAATCAACAATGGATCATAAGGGATGCTAGAGGATGTCAATTAGGGTTTAACTCATGCTTGCCAATCAGCCTTTCCCAAAAGCCACTGAAATTGGGGATTCTGTCAGACTGGTGTGGGTGAGGTGTGTATGCTCCTTAGTTATACTAATAAAAAACTATATTGAAAAACTACCAGAATACTTGAAAGTAACCCCAAAGCATATATGTTTTCATATATGTTTTATTCAAGAGGCAGTACAGAGTTTAATGGACAGGATGCATTCCTCCCTCCAGAGCAGAAAGAGGGAAATGTGACTAAATCACAGTTAATTCTCTGGCCTGTTCTTCCATTAGTGCAGATATGAGCAGGGCAGGTTGTAAAATTGGAGTCTAGACTTAAAAGAAAAAGGGAACTTAGAATATTAATATAAAAACTCAGTTACCTGCTTAAAGCATTGGTGACTGGACCTTTGCTGGGCCAGAAACTACTCAGACAGCTGGCACATCATCTAAAAATCTACTGTGCTCTCTATCCACCATGCTTACCTTCTGCTTAATTGGGAGTAGAAATTAAAGCTTGTTCTTTCAATAGGGAACATTTTTTTGTAAGGAACATAACATATCATTCCTTTCTTAGTAGATGACATCAAAAAGCCATGAAAGCTGAGGTACTAAAATGAGGTGTTTGTATCAGAAATCTTTGTCTATAGCTTGCCCGATGAGGCTCTCAAAAGGTTCCTAAACAAAATCATGTCAGTCTGCAGTGCTGAAATTGCTCTTCTGTGTTTCATTGACTACTAGGGTTGTAATTCTGCCATCTTTATACATACTGGGTAATAACCACTTCATTATCCCCAAGCTTGCTTGCATACTACAGTACTCTGCAATACAACAGTGAGAGCGTATGTGCATTTTCTTCACCAAAAGGACAATATTCCAACTGTCCCAGCTGACCTGTACATATGCTCTCTAAGGCACACCAAGGTCCCTATAGAAAATAGAAACAATGAAAGCATTCTTCTGACCAATGGGTAACATTTCAAATACCATCGAACATATATATATATATATAATGCACTCTAAACATGAGATTTGCTTACTACATGTGAATTGGTAGTCTTCAGCCTTCATTCTACACCAGTAGAATAGTGTGTCTTATGGAGAGCACTGGGAGATTTACACATTTTTCCTAGGGCACAGATACATTTAGGATTCACCCTTTCCAAGAACTTCATGTACCTTTTCTCTGCCAGAACTCTTATCTCTACCCCAATAGCAATGCCTGCACTCTAGAGAAGAGTTCCACCAGATCCTCATGCATGCCTTGGACCCTTCTGGTGCTACAGGACTACTACATAATCTTTTACTTTAGTATGTTAATTCAAAGCAACTTTTCTAAAAAACTTCAGCCAAGGAATGTGTCTCAGCACCCAATGGCTTAGTAGTGTCTGTGTTTCCACGGAATGCAACAGAGATTCTTAACTGAAGCAAACAGACAAAACTTACAGTCTTTGATGCAGCTCCAGAGCAGTCAGTTGTGCTATTTCCTATTTTAATCTCCCTAAATAGTAGCTCAGATTAAGTGGCAATGGGAAGGGTTGCTGGCTACACTGTATTTTCTATATGGAATTTTAGGTAGCAGAAATGAAGACAATTACCATACAGATTCTTAGAGAATAAAAATAAAAGCAGGAGTGTGACATGTTATTTCATCCAGCAGGAATCTTTACATCTCCCTTCTCCCAAACTCATCTCTGGAATTTTATTAGATTCTTAGGGTTTGCACTTTAGATTTGTTTGGTTTTTTCTCTTACAATTCTGTGCCCTTTTCTATCTCTCTTCCTAGTCCAATTTATGAAGATTGTATATCCACAAAAAAAAAATCTTCATCTTTACAAAACATTAAGTGCTAGTGAAGGAATTCCATTGAGGATACCTGCATAACCTTAACATGTATTGACCCATTCATTTAAACACAATATTACTCCCCTGAATACCATCAAATAGCTGATATACTTCTAGAGCAGAAATATTTATTAGTTACTTTCCATCTATCAAGTAGTAATGTTAGTTCATAAACTGGCTTAAAAAAACCCCACCAAAACAACAAAAACAAACAAAAAAAGCCCCAAACACTTCTGGCTTTGAATACTTTGAATATGATAATCCTGATGTGCAGAAGGGAACCAAACTCTCTGAGAGTTACACTGCATTCACTCAGGGACTTGGTACTCTAGGCTTGGAAGGACTTCTCACAGGCATCAGATCAGCATTTAGCACTCTGCAACTCCAGCACAGTATTGCTTCTCATCTCCCCTTTAGGTTTTTAATGAGTGATTACAGATTTCTCTTACAGTTACTCAGTAATCTACTCTAACAATTCAGCTACTGACTACCTGTATTATTGTTTTTCAAAGTAAACCCAGTCACAAAACTTGTACTACAGAACTTTCTGTATCCCTAAAATTTCCAGGTGGAAGATTGTGTGTTTCAGATATTCCTTTATTTCATTAAATATTCTTTGATTTTAGCTTGAGTAAAATTAATTCTGATTGAAATTATTCTTAGTAAAATCAAATTTCATTAAAGCTGGTAGTAGATTTCCCCACGGTTTTACTGTGAGCTGGCACTGCCTAGAAATTTCTATGTTGATTGTATATTGTATGTTCTCAGATGGTGTGACTAGTTGGAAAATGCAGTAAACCAACATTTTCCCTCTTCCTGTACAGCAAGTTAATTCCTCAGCCCATAGCTGTGTTCCTGAACAAGCTTAATTGATAGGAACAAGGCAATCAAATGCAGATAGTCTTTCCTCTGATTTTTAGAATGCCCTTTAACAGTGTAACCAAAATGAGACTAAGTATATGAGTTAAGCCAAATAAGAGTCTAAGAGAAAACCCAGTATGTAAGAAAAAACCCAATATTTATATTAACAGAAGAGGAGGGGTGACATTCTACATCTGCCCAGCTCTGAGGAAAATCAAGGACTCAAATACTTGTTTTTTGTGTTTTAGACTTAACCAGTGTTCATTGATGGCAAATGTTTGAAAGTCAAAGGGAAAGTCTGTAGCTCTTTACATGCTTAGTGACATTAATAATTTAAGAAGACCTTGCCTCTGGTCACTGTTGCAGGTATTTCATAGACTTCTCCATTGTGCCAGTACAGCTTGCTTGCAGCAAAACAGCTTGGAAACTGATACAGTAAAAAATAGTCCTATGTTTTCCTGGCAATTCTGCTTTTAGCTGGATCAGCTCCCTGATCTTGTTCACTGTGCAGCTATGTGACCTGCTGTGCTGGGACAATGATGGGGACTACAGGAGGTCAGGCATAAGGTGGCAGCAAGATGGGGACAAAGTCTGCTTAGAGTTGCCCAGGCAGTGCTGAAACCAAATGTCTAGGTTAGGAACTGCAGACCCTAACCATTGAGTGTCATCTGTATATGTCTGCACGTCCCCGAAAAAGAAAGAGAAGCCAGAAAAAACCCTGATTTATCATTCCAATAACAGCTCAACAACAATTGTACTTTATTTTTTTCTGGCTAGTGTTAATAACATCCACATTAGAAAGGTCAAGGGCAATCTCATTGACAATACAATTGTTTTCTGCACCATCAGCAACTTATCAGCCAGATAACATAAGAATCTCATACCTTGGGGCTTTTTGGGTATTTGCTCATATTAAAGCCTGCATTTTCCTTAGACACTCTGTACATATTTCAGCAAACTAACCATGGAAAAAGTACCAGAATTAGAGAGAAAAGGCTTAATTATGAATAATCCAATTCCTACTCTAATTGATTTCTTATTATTAATTCTGGTTTTACCAAGGCCGTTTAGCCTACAAGAGAAATTCTTCTATTAATAAAATTCTGGTGTTGTATTTTTGAGAGATCTCTTTGCCTTTCTTCCCCTTGATTCCTCAACACCACACACTTCTCTTTCATTCACACACAGGCACCCACTTAGTTAATTGTGTGATCACTAAACAAAAACATGAAGGCATGAGTGTCCCTCATCAGATGTGCACAGAAACAAAATCTCTGCCCTTCAAGGACAGGGTAATTTCTGCCAGGCATTTTAAAGCCAAGGCAGGTCACTGAAGTTATTATTAGCTCTAATTAGCACTCCCACAAGCTGTTGAATTCTTTACCTGCAGCCAAAGGGCACTCAATATGGTGCAGAATTTGCTAATATCTTTGAAAGAATAGGAGAAATAGCTCCCCTTTAGAAACACAGGTCTATTGCATGTGAGTAGGTTTTTGGTAACATTATGCCTGATCCATATACCAATGATGAAGCAGATGTATAGAAACAAAGATATGATGAAACTGTTCCAAAACAAAGGAATTCTACAAACATCTAAACAGAATCTTAATAAGAAAAGGAAGACATCTGGCCTTCTTATATGGTGCTGTACTTTAAACCCTCTAGCAGGTTACAGACAATTCATATCCCATCTCAGTTACACGGCTGTTCTTTTCAGTTAGTGTTTTATGTACGGATTTGAAGACAAGTCTGTATGAAAACTGACTTTTTCCCCTTGTGAGCAGCCCCCCCTTGAGAATTAGAGAGATCTGAACTGAACCACAGAGCTCCAAATAAAATACTGATCCTAATTTTGAAATTGGCTAAGAACTGATGAAAGCTCGGCAAGCCATCGCTTTTGTGTGTTAGGCACATTTCTAACAAAGTGTCAGAACAAGGGAGCACAGCAATAGCTCTCTTTAGTAAAAGGCACTGCTACAGAGAAATAGAGGGATTTATTTGAAAAAGGGAAAAAAGAAAATGTGTTAAAATCAGCTATTTTGGGTCTAGAAGATAATCCACAGTATGACCTTTAGTCTAGAGATAAATCTCCTACAAAAAGCAAAATTGTAACAGGAGTCGAAAAGTAACTGATTATAAGTAAACCAGGCAAAATATTTATGGGAGAACCTAATATAAAGGAACCTGGCACCTAAAGGATTCACCTCCAAAAACAAATCACTACCATCTATGACAAGAAGTTGGAAACAATGGGAAGCCTTAAAAGGCAAGACAGGCTACGTGTGTCTTCAACTACTATTCCTTGCAAAAGCAAAAAGCAAAGAGTGAGAAACACAGAACAAATGCTGCTATGTTTGCAAAATTGCAGAGCCCAGCTCAGTGCAGCAAGACAAGTGGCAGCTTTTCATAAGCTGGATGTGGAACCCACCAGCTGAAAGCTGACAATGGCTATCAATCAGATTGTGGGTTGCCTGTGTCACTGAACTACATTCAAGTTTGTGTCTGTCACCAAGAGGCTGATGCTTCACCACAACCTCCACTCAGCAATACACTCTCACATTGTATCCATTCTCATACAGCCAAAAGTCAATCATAGAGCTGGAAATAAGGACCCTACGATATACATCAGCACCTTCCATGTGATACAACACATCACACTTCGTGGCTGCAATGGTCAGTGAGCCCCTTCTGAGTTTATGCCATCCTTAAAGTACCACTTAAAATTTTAAAGAACAACTCCACAACTCCAAAGCACCAATAACAGTAATAGTCACAGTTTTAGTGTTATCTCTAAATCACTTTCACTGAATTAAGAGAGCTATTTGTTGTTGTTACAGCTCTGAATTTTTTCCATACTTTTTAGCATATATCAATTCAAATGTGTGAGGCACTAAATATACTTTAGAACAACAGCTGTTAGCTCAGAGGAGGAATCTGGACCTATAAGAAAGTGCTCCAGCATACGCTGATATTTGTCTGATATTTTCAGTGAGCCAGTATGCATCCTGGTGAACCTGAAGGGTCAGCATAGTAAAGGCAGCAAGAAAATCCAGGGGATTAGCAAGTATATAGAAAACAAACAACTACAGAACTTCTGACTTTGCTTTCCACGCTAAATCTCTAATGTCAAGCTCTCTAACATCTCATCTTTTTTACCATCTATTAAAAATGATGAAACCAGTGCTGAGGTAGCTTTGTTTTAAAATAATGCTTTAAAATATCTGTCTTTATCAGAACTATTCTGTGCCTCTAGAACATAATCTTTATTGCTCTCAGCAAAGTTTTCTCTCAGAAAAATCCTTTTTCCCTTTCTCATCAGGTCTGACACATGCTGTAATCTACCATGCATCACTTACACATGGGCCACCACACAGAGTGGTTACACTGATCATTATCCACTCATCATAGAATAAGATGATAAGCAGGATTCTAAAATGCAATAATTGTTTGTAGTTTCCACTATTATTAAACCCAAATATTCAAAAGCCTTCACTTTTTAGAATGAAAAGGATAGCTCTCTCAGTTCACTTTCAGTTTACCTTTAAGGAGCCATACAAACACAAAATGCTTGATAAAAAAGGACAATCTTGACAAGGTATTTTTTTGCAGTCAAGAGAACAACATTCAAGAGCAGCAGATGCAATATTACATAAAAGCCTAAATGCATCATTCCTAAGTGATCACTCAGGTTCCCTTGATCTGCTCGAGCCCAGTGATCCTTGGCAGTTTGCTCCATCCCATAAAAATAATATGTAATCATATGTAACCCAAATCTAGATGACTTCCCATTTCTATCAAGTTTGTTCCTGGAAAGGAAATACTCCAATAAGGGGAAGGAGTCAAAAAGAGACTTGTTCTACGGCTTTAAATTTAGGGGGTTTGTAAAAATATAGGCATTTCCCATAGTCTCCAGTCCTGACCAGTAAGTCAGAAAATAAAACAGCAATTCCTGAACATATTAGTACATGAAGATTAAGCTTCTGGAATCAAGCTAGGCTCTTGACATCCCAATCAAGTTCTTAAATAATAGAAATGATGCAATTCTCTGAAATGTTTTTTGCATTGTGAAGTAGTCAGATAAAATATGCATGTTCTTAAATAGAACTTATAATAAAACTATTTCTTGTTTATTACAGTAAAGGCTGGCTGTAAGCACTGTTTGCAATATGGTAGCAAAATTTCAATTAAAGTAACAGAAAGTAGCATGCCAAAAAAGGAATCTGAAAGCAGTGAAAGAGATGTATATCCTTTTTGTTGTTTATTCTTTGCTGATGATAAAAATGATTTTCATTAAATATATCACTTCAGACTGAAAATAGGTACCCCAAATACAATAAGCATGAAAAAGAGACATCTTTTTCTTCTGCTTTGGTTTTAGTTTTAGGTACTTTTTTCCTTCCCTTGATGGTATGTCAAGAAAAATGTTTACAGAGAATCATCTCCATGTCCTCAAAGGTAAATTTTTGTTTGAGGAAATTTCCCATTACTTTAGAAACAGCTGTCTCAGGACTGCTTGCACCACTCTCAGGAGTGGGTTTGCACCAAGTCCATCTCTCTGCCAACTGCTCCTTGTTCTCACAATGTCCTTCACCAGGCATGGCCCCCACCACAGCTGGCATTGCAAAACCTTCCTGTCCTGAACCACACACCCAGTTAGCTGATGCCTGTGGCCTAGCACCACTCACATGTGCAGTTCTCTTTCTTGGGAGGCCACGTGTGACATTCCTGAGTAATCAAAAAAAAAAATAAAAGAGGAGGGAAAATTAAAAATAAAATTAATTAATTAATTAAATAAAGCAATAAAAAGGGGAAAAAAACCCAAACATCCGGGGTGGAGAAAAGCTGCACATTAATGTTGGGTGATTGAGACTACTTGATTCCTGCTGGCAGACAGCTCTATGCCTGCTTTCGAGCACACACGGTTTTCATATTGTCCATTTATTGCAGGGCTCTGGAGAATATAGAAAGAATGAGTCAAAATCTCCATAGTCAGGATTTAGGCTCATTTAAAATAAATTTGAAACGTGGCCATATCCCTAAAAATCCAACTTTGATTTATTTCATAACAAGCTCAATTCTTCCTAAACCTATTTATAAACTCCATCTTACGCATGCTGAATATCTTGCTAACAGCATTTTATTTTTAGAAGATTCATTTGCCTGACAATTTTGCAGACTCTACTCAACCAGCCTCCTGATAAATTCAAATTAAAAACATGATAATTAAATACAGAGAAGCATTTCATCCTGTCATAATCTTTGCCTGTCTGAAATATCAGAAGCTGTTATAAAGAAACTGATTCGCCTCCATAGCAAAAAGAAGATAGATACCTAAAAACATGTCCATATTAATCAGTCTGTCGCAAGACAGCTTTTAGAGGAAGGCCCAACCACCCTAGACAAATTTTAGGCATCCTCCATAACATTTGGTGTTTGAAGACACGTTTATTCTATGATTCTGGCTCTGCCACTGGCTCAGATTCCAGTTCTCCTGCTTCTTTGGCCAAGGTGGTCTTTTCTCCTATGCAGCACGGAGATGACTGCTAACAGTTCCTGTGATGCATGCCAAATCATCCCATGTACTAATGTTTTACTCACAATTTATAGAATTTACAACTAGATTAAATGACAAACAGAAAAATACAAATAAAAGAGTCCTCCAAACAAACTCCTCATTTTGCCGAGCAATAGTTTCATCAGAGATCCCGTAAGTAACTTGAAGCTTGTGGTGCCAGACTTCAAAGCTCCATATTTCTTTCTTCACAAGATACTCTCCCTTACTTTTTAATAAACACATTGAGCCCACACAGTTCTACTGAATATTAACTTTGTATTCAAGTTGGCAAAACAGGTCAGCTATTGTGTCCTCTCTGAATACTGCTCTTATCTGACAGGTCTATGAGTCAGCAACATCTTGTTAAATACTGGCTTCTCATATCATATGCATAACCACTACAGCATTTTGTTCAAATGAATGATGTTCACTGAACATGCCCTAGGCATGTCTAGTCCAAAACTAATACAGCAGCCTTTAGGTGGGACAGCAGCAGCCACAGCTCAGAAGAGCTTCTACTAATTGAATTCCTTCATTTCTTCAATCAAATAGCTGTTTGATTGGACTTAAACAGGATCTAAACTCAAACAATCTTATGTATATCTCAAGGCTACACCGACTTAATTTATGCCTCCAGGCAGACTTACATTTCAAAGTGGCACAGAGCAAAGCACAACACTAATTTAGTCGAACACCTCGTAGGCATAGGAAGAAAGGAGGTGGCCCAGGACTGCTGCTGGAACGGATGAGAATATTGCGTTTTCACACCTACGTCACGTGTCCCATGTGTAACTGTGCTGGATTGTCCAGGCATGTTCCCTGCATGCTGGCCAAACTCTTTACTTACTGACACATTTACATCTTGCAGAGCCAAGGACAAGATTAGGAAAACTGACTCAACTGTAATCTGTTGCCTGGAAGGTTTAGGACACTTCAGTGCCAGCAAACAGCTCTCTACCCTAGGCTGAAATGCTACAGTAAACTTGTTTATATGTTTCACTGCCAAACTACATTCAACAGAATGTAACAGCTATTTGATTGAAAGAATAAAGGGATGGAATTAGTAGAAGCTCTTCTCGGCTGTGGATGCTGCTTTCCCACACTTAGCCCTAGGCAGTCTCCACCCTTTGGGATAATTTTATGTTGCAGATATACAATGTGACATGGCTGCTGTCCAAAGGAATATATGGTCCAAACAGGACTGACTATAACAGGATTATTACTTAGACAGTTTTTATATTTTATAAGTAACCTACTGGAGAAAAAGAATGGTGAATCTTTGAAGATTTTTTTTTTGTTTTGCAATTTTACATTAATTCCAGACCCAAACAGACTGGCCTGGGAACTCTTCTTAATTACAGCAGATAGTAATATCCATTTGAAGGATTATGAACCAACCATGGACTATTTTGTTTCCACCTGGACTTCAGGATAGCAGAAATACAAATAGGTTGTCAGATCTCAGCTGAGAACTCCTGGCCTCATTCAAGCTAGCTTCTTTCACCCTTGTGTCAGGGACAAAGAGACAAGGGGAATGTGGACTAGAATTTCATCTTCTAATGGCATGTTTATAGTCCTTCTATTCTTCACTTCTCATAAAATAAGAAAAAATATTTTACTTCTATCTAGAATTTGAAGGAAAATACTTAATATTTTCTCTTCCACAAATATTTTGTGCATATATTTCACATAAATAACATTTCATCATCCGAAAAGCACCAGTAAAGGCTGAGTTGGGAGAACTATATTAGGGAAATAGGAATTACTGTGCACACTGGAAGGAAACGGATACATCAGTTCCACCAGCCACCATCCTGCAGATGACAGAAAAGTATCTAAGAGATAGAAGCAATTAAAATTAAATTGGAAGGTTAAGAATTTTGCACAAATTTGTTATTTCAGTTCCACTTGATTCTAGTTGAAACTGCAATCATACTGAAGCACCACGAGAAATGCTGCCCTGCCCTTGTGATCTCTCTTGTGATTTCTGGAATGCTTCCAGTGTGTTTTGAAGTTCACAGTCTGATATACCAGGAAATCAACACAAAAATATGTTGATGTGAAAATTCCAGGTCAGTTCCATGTGGCAGACCAGGAAAGTTCAGCTGGCAGGGGCGGGAGAGCATCTCCCCAGACAGTTTTATAAAATGATCCATTATGACAGAGGTTGCACAACCAATTGCAGACCTCTTACATTAGCTTAATTATCCTGAAAACATCTGTCCAGCAAGGTTGGCAGCTAAAAAATGCCCGTGGGGCAGAGCCTGTCCCCACAAATAAGCCTATATCCATGTAAGAATAATAGCATTAAGTTTGTTAATAAAAACCAAAATAAGCCCTACCTCCACTCCCAAAAAGCCCTTGTCCATGACTAAGTAAAGCAGCTTGCAAAGCTGCTAATAAAAGAAGCAATAAAGCTGAAAGACTGTGAAGGAAGCATCCTTAGGATAAAATGAACATTTATTTTAATGAATAATTCTCCCTACATTTCAACAAATGTGCCCCAAAAGGTGGCTACCACACAAAGCACTACTTCACGGCCGCACAGCACCACAGAAGAGTCATCTACTGAAAGCTAGAATAACTGGTGCATGAAGTTAGAATTCAGAATAGTTAGAATATGTATGCTGTAATTACATAGCAGCATAATTACAGTTAATTACCTAAAAGGTTAGGAAGGAACTTGTACAAAATAAAGGAAACTCCTCCTGCAGCTAATGGAAGGTTTTGCTAATAGATTTGTCAGGTCCAGGTAGAAGAAAACGCATTTCTCTTTTGAAAAATAACATGCTCTTTATGAGAATCTGTAGTTGAAAATTATGGCAGTTATTAAACTCACTGTAGAGGGATAATAGATGGTTCTAATACAAAAAGAACTGAGTGGAGAGTGACTTTTGCTGCTTGCAATGCCAGTTGTTTAGTCTAGGCAGTCTCCCATAAATCTGAACAAAATCCATAACACTGCTGCAAAATGAAATGAGAGAGAACAAACAGCTTCACTTTCATTTCTAGCAGCTGACCCAGCCCCCATGTAAAGTGTGAGATATATCTCCAGCTGATATCTACAGGAGCCTGAGAAGTAAGCGATTTCCACCAGCACTCAACACAGTTGCATATGGACTATCTATTGTCAGACATACACAAAAAAAGAAAACTAAACTCAAAACAAAACCCACACACACAAAGAAACCCAAACAAAATAAACAAAAAAACCCACCAATGAAACACAATGAAACCAATCCCCCTGCTAAACAGGCAAGAACAAAATGACAGTTTGATCAATAAATGCAATCAAACAACGTACCATCTGCAATAATAGATGCAGTGCAAACCTTGGATCAATAGAAAACACCTGTAAAGTACAGGGCAGAGATAGCTGCCCATTGCTGTCAGCGACAGCAGCCAATGTGTTTGCCAGGTTCCACTTGATTATAAATTCTCGTATTATCTGTGCTGTTCAGATCGCACTAGAATCACACAAAATATGCAGTACAAAATTCATAGGACTGAAGTAAAATTGGGGGGGCATGTTTTGGGGATTGTTTTTCCCTTTAAAGTTTCTTTGGCTTTCTTTTCTTCAGTTAGCTCAGTATAAGTGGGTGTTTTGCTGATTTGTTGGTTTTTTTTTTCCTATAATTAAATTATCCTTAACCATGTTCTGTCATTTTCCAGTGGCCTCTCACACTCAGCAGGCCACTGAAGTGAGTTGTTTTGGTTTGTCTTTTTTTTTTTTTAGATCGCCAGGATAAGGTAAAGTCACTTAAATTACTAAGGCATTACAGAAATAGCTGGAGCAACAGCTCCAGCATTTTGGAGCAGAGAAACTGTCAGTATTTTCATAAACAGGAAAATAAACATAACATTTCAAATCCTACTGAGAAATACTTACAGAACATTCCTAAGAAAATTCATAATTCCAAAAGCAGAATAATAGAATCTACTGTACACTGACTGTGCTCACCTGGTATTTTCTTGTAAAATTTACATTTCTTCAATATGTCAAGCCAAGTCAATTCATAGCGCTTTATTAATCTGAACTTCTTGCTGGGAAGTAACAGCTTTTATTATCAAATATCATCATCAACAGTGAGAGTGACCATCTAGGTGTCTAACTAGATAATTGTATGTCCCTACTGTTTATGTCAGGCTTATCTTCTTTGTTTTCTTCATGTACTTATTCTATAAAAATCCATTTGGTTATGAGTACACGCAACATTCAGCTTCTGCTCAAGTTTACTACAGCTGCAGACACCAGAATACCCTATTACCACAAATACGGATTTTTGTTTGCTGGGTTTTTTTTGTTTTGTTTTGTGTTTTATAATTTCCATTTCCAAAACCAGAGGCAAGATGTGCCACTAAAGAATTCTTCCTCCTAAACACCATAAACACCATCACTGAGAACTTTCATAAGAATGTGCTTAGCTAAAACTGAAGCATGTTAGTACTTGGAAAAAAGAGAAGAGAGTCACCTTCCAAGGTAGATTTCATGTCTGCTGTGAAACATGGCCAAACTCACCTGCTCATTTAATACAAACAGACTCACGAACCGAGATTTCCCCCTAGAATCCTTCAAATCTATTGCTCAATAGTTTCAGTCTAGTAAGAAACATTTCTGTGACAAATTATGTTCAAATATATCCTTTTCTCCCCCTAGACTGCATACAGAGAAAAATTAATTTTTCCAGTGTCAGTACAGAATTATTGCTAGCGATAACTCTTCCTTTTTTACCAGCCTTGAAAACCAAGTTTTTCTATTAATTCTAGAACTTCTTAAATCAAACCTGTTACACTAGCCTATAAAAAAACCAATACAGCACCCGTAGCTCGCTGGTTAATAACCATCCTGTGTTCACTTCTTCAGTCTTTAAAGAAAAGAAAGAAAATGGTTATTGCAACTGAAATGCATGATGTGTACTGTAGAGAGAACAACAAAAATCCTGGAGCACAGAGTCCCAACATGCTGAGCAAGGAAACGTGGATGTTTAGGTCTTTTCTTCTCTATAACCACTATCTATTCCTCTCCTCATAGCAATACAAAGATCACTAGAACAGTGAATGACTGTTACAGAATGTTTCTGCTTTCATTATTTCCTCCCAGTAAAGGGCAGAACAGTCTTTGCAGATTTCCTTAGCTAAAAATTATGTGTCCAAGTGTCCATACTGATTTCATTATATTTATGAGCCTTTGATAAACCCAAGGCAATTGTCACACTACTGGAATAGACTGGGATTTTCCTATAGATTTTTTCCTGTGTTTTTTCAATGAAGGTCTCCGAGAAGAACCTGAGAACTGGACGGTGAACAAAGTCTCAGTAGGTGTCCCTGTGTCACAGTGCTGCGGGGTTCATTCAACAGCATTCACTGCTCTGCCACTAGCTGTGAGGAAATTTGGGTTCCATTACTATGCTGGTGCTGCTCAGCTTATTTTCTACTTTTTACCAGGTCAGAAATGCAATCCTTCAGCCAAGATGCTCACAAAAATGAGAACAAACTTGGCTGAAGCTGACTCTGTAGTGGACATTCACATCACTGCAGCCTAAAAAGTAGTATCCACTCTGAAATCACTTCTGTAATCATGCAAAACTATAATGACCAAGCTAGCACAGGTGGTGATGATTTTGTTTACCATTTTTGAATGTCAATACATGGAGACATTCAGGGAGATGGGAGAATCTCCAGCTCTAAAATTTGCTCCAATGACAGAATGAATTTTCTATGTGATATGCACAGCATCTTCTTTGATAAAACACGACACTGTGCTGTGTTCGGTCACTTTGATATACGACAGGGAAGATTTGAATTGCGTATCTGGGCATGTGGTTTTGCTCAGTCCACATAAAACAGCACAATAGGTGGCTACAACATTTCCTAAAGCAAATATTAAACACAACATGTTCTTTTGTTGTTTTGTGTTTTTTTTTTAAATGAGGAAACTGATATGAATGTTTACTGGATATTATCACAGCTCTGATGAGATGGACCAGAGAGAAAAGGAAATTATGCACTGAATTGGAGAGAAGAGACACTGAGAACAAAATGTTCTGGCAGTGTATATGATATCATCACCTTCCGTGACTTAGCCATATAAACTATGATATATTATAATTTCCTTTTTTTATGTAAAATTTCAGCTCTGAGGAGTCTAGGGTGAACTCAGATGTAGTGCTAAAACCCAAAGTGGATAAATTTACCTACTTGGTGTTCTAGGCATGAAACTTAGAGACAAATAATTCTATTTCTCTGTGTAGCCTTTTGATTATGCTACCAGGTTGGTCACTTGAGGTGAACCAAATGATGGTTTACAGACACAAAAACGGTGTTGGGATCATTACAGAGTTTTCTGCATTTAAACAAAAGAGAACAATTTGATACTATTTCTACCTATGGAAATTTCATAAATTGATTCTACTGCTTAGTAAGATGACAACAATAAAAGGTACAGGTTCTATTTATATCTAACTTCTGCACCTTTATACTACAGTGAAAAGATTATTATGTCCACAGTAGGACTGAGAGAGCATTACATACAAGCCAATATACCTGAACTCCATTTTTAAATCCTAAGGAATCAAGAAAAATTCAGTAAGGTAGTCTTCAGGAAGTTACCGAATCATTGCATGCATGTATCTCAGGCTGCAAACAAATATCCTTTTTCTAGTCAAGGATAACTGCCTGTAGCACTCCCTCAGCTTTCATTGTTTCCTGAAAGCTACCACTTTCATCCAAGTCATGCAGCAGATCCATTCATGTAAGCATGCCCTAATTTGTTTCAAGCAATAAATTAAGGTAATTTAAAGAGTTAAAATCTGAGGTAGCCTAGTTGATTTTCCTTGCAACAAATAGGCAATGGTCCAACACTGGAGCACTGGAAACAGTAAGGGGAGTAATTTCTGGCTGGTAGGAGGTGATAAACTCTGCCCTGGTAAAGATGGATGAGATAAGGAGGCCTGTCCGCTGCTGTAATATGCTCCTTTGTAATGAGTGTTAAAGTACCAGTTTTCTGCAGCACAGTTATATACTCTGAAGCACGTTCCGGTTCTATATGCAAAGGAAACTCTACCTTCAAATAGCTTTGTTTCTATTGTTACAGTAGTTAAAAAAAAAAAAAAGAAAGAAAAAAGGAAAACTTGATATAGTGGAAAGAAGCAGCCTTCTGGAATGACTTTTAACTACTGTTTTATACAGGATTTCCTTCCATTCTGGGTCTTTAATTCTTTACATATGAATAGCAGTCCCATTTTCTTTGCCCTATGAAACATGACAGATTCTAGATAAAACATGCCAACCAAAGTCAGAAGCATAAGTTAGTGTTATAAGCACCACCTATGTACAATATGGGAAAGCAGCTTTTGACAAACTAGAGTAGATAGGAGGACAATGCAGAACTGAATTCCTAGGCAGAAATTCAGCTCTGCACAGAAAGGTAATCCCTACATTATATTTGCGCACTCAGGTCCTTCTCTCCAGATACTGTTGTCTCCTCACATTCACAAAGATTCTGACCTGCAGCAGCATCCACATTCCACATGATGCCTTACCCCAGGAGTACTCCTGCCCAGAGTATCACAGGGTCAAGCCCATAGTTCAGCTTCCTCCCTTTCTATTGCATGCCGTAATGCAGCTACTTGGGTAAGAGTGCTGAAAGGATGACCATTACGATTTTACTCACACAGCTGTTCTCACAAATGATTGCATAATAATTCTGATTACACATCTTCTGATGCCTTTACTTGTCACATCTATACTTTGCACAGAAGGGCTGGAAAAACATGTCATTCTGACACTGCGCCTTTTGTAGTGCTTTTTGTAGGCTTGCCATGTTCAGAAAGGGCAGCTGTTCACCAAGCAGAAAAAATGGCTATCTGGATGTTCAGCTGAGCCACTGATCTCTCTTCTGGGCTTGTGAATGTAAGAGATGGCAATTTCTGGATTCATAACAAACTGTTCCTTTCCCTCACATTGCATTCATGAGACTTTCTGGCTCTGCTGTCTCCTCTCTCAAGCATTAAAAAGGAATGTGCTTTCAGTTTTCCTCTGAGAATCTCATTAGGTTTTCTCAGCCACTTCTATGAAGTTTCACATTGTTGCCCAAATACAAACGGTCTGTAACTATTTTGAGAATTTTTAACTTCTGAGCCTACATACTTTGTGCTAGTCAAATGAAGACATTATAAAATCAGCTTTTCAGCACTTTCAGAGATATTATTCTATTAGCATAAGAAAAAGTACAGGAAGATTTGAGCGGGCTACGTTGATATTTTTCACAAAAGAATCTTAAGCAAATTAAAATGCAGATTTTTCTACAATCACTACTTTTTGGGTGACAAACTTTTTGCTTAAGACTTTAGATGTGTCCTGCCTCCATTCTGCTCTTCACATGTGCAGTTTCTGGGAGCACACGCCTGCTCACTTCTGTGATGTCATTTCTTTCTTATTCTTAATGTTGACCTAGCAAATTTCTGAAGGAGTCTTTTCAGAAGCCAAGAGCAAATTAACCCATTAGAAACAAAAGTGAATTTTCACATGTTGGCTGAGTGAATGCAATCAGATGAGGGCAAGAGTCACAGTTGCTCTACTCAGGAATGGGGGAGTGGGATCTCTGAGTTCTCTGTTACTACCTCCAGGGATGCACAGCTCCTAGGACCAGGCCTGAGAGCAGGGGTTCCATCCTCACTAATACTGTATAACATCTCCATAAAGTCTTCATGAGTCTTATTCCCTTACAGAGCAAGTACACTTCCTGGCATAAAGCTTGGCATCATAACGCGCTACAACAGGCAGCACACCACTCCTGCTCAGCAAACCTCAGGCAGGGACCTTCCCCACCTGAAAAGCACTAGTGCCTACATCACCTAGCACCTCTAGGAACAGTAATTTCTAATTCTGAATGCCTCCACTTTCAGTGATTTATGTTTTCTCCCATTGTTTTCTGGTACATCCAGTCTTACATCTTTTTTAAAATTAGCTCCAATGTTGCAGCTGAACAGCTTAAGGCCACACAAAATTTATTTACGGGGACACATTCCTAAAGATCCCAGAACTAAGGCTTAAGGACATGAACCAAGCTCATGAAAAAAACTGCTAAATCAATGTAGTTCTCAGGGGAACAAAAATCTGTTCCCCTAATCATCTTCAGTGGCTGGTAATGCTTGCCACAATGGGGCTCCTATCCTGAATAGGCCTCTGAGTACACTAGAATGCAAATAATAATTCTCAGAGTTATTACACTCAGGGAAATTGCTATACTAATGTGTGCGTTACATGTATTTTTTATGTAAGAGTCCAAAAAGACTTGTCAAATGAGCATCTTAAAATGCAAGTAGAAAGTAGATAGGCTCAATCTGATCATTTACACTGAGAAAGAACAACATAGCATAAACACATCAGTTTGATTTACATTGATCACAATATTTTTCATTAAAATAATCTCTTTCCTTTCCATATTCCTTTCTTTCTTAACCAGTGATACAGTTGTACAAAGCTATCAGTGATTTCATCAGTGGTACTGCTCCTGGCCTTTTACCAGGTAACTAACATGTTTTATCTGTTGGTGGGTAGGTGATTTTTCTGTATCAGAAAAATAAATAGATGGAATCACTCAGAAGCACTAAAGACTACAGAATTTGGACAAAAGCTTTCTTTCTCATGTAATAAAGTCTCAAAAACAATGTGTTTTTTCAAAGCCAAAGACCTTCTATAAGCCTATGTCTGTTGCCAGCAAATTTATTTCTTGCCACCATATTAATTAAAATGAGCAAGTAGCTATCACCACTATCAGAATTTTTCTAATATATGTTAGAATTAATTTTACCTTTATGTTTTCTGAGCTGTTCCCACATGTGACTAGTTTGCAATGCTCAAGTGGCAGAAGGCAATGTGAAGGTTACGTAGAGGTTAACCTCGGCTTCAGAGAGGCTACTATGCATGTCTATGACAGAGAAATGAAATTAGTAACTTCACTGATCAACTAATACCTTACCCACAAAGCATATCCCCCAGAATATCCCTGGAAGTTTTCAAAAAACGTGTAGATGAGGCCCTCAGTGATATGCTTTAGTTGTGGTCTTGGCAGTCCTGGGGTAATGGTTGGACTTGATGATCTTAAAGGTCTTTTCCAACCTAGTTGATTCTGTGATTCTAAGTATTATTAATTACTTATGTGCAAAGTTCCCAGGTTCAGAGATGGTCAGTGTACAGTGATTTTAGTGCCGGCATCTCGTGAGACTTAATCAGTGCATTAACTCTACTCAGATGTTCTTTACTGAGATTTGAAGCTATTATTACTTGCCTATCTGTCCTTTTTCTTCTAAGCGATAACTGGACTAGTTGGAAACTTGGCAGATCAGCCTACTCATCAGGGAGCCTAATCTGACATTATGAAATTCAACCTTTATCACAGAAGGGACAAGCCTGCTATGAACTTCTCATGCGGATCTTGCAGGAAAGCATCCACGCTCCGAGATCCACAAACTAGCCAGTTGACTGTCATCTCCTTTTCACCAAAGCAGTTGTAATTCAGTAATATCATACATACATATATTGTGCAGTTCACACTTCTTACTTCCTGGGCACGACAGAAACTAGGAAATCTAAAATCCAACAGCATAGTGGTCAGCAACCAAAGCTGTTAAGTGGACTAATGTTTCCAGGGCACTAAGCTCTACTAGAGCAGAAAAAAATCTTGAGGTAAAAGTCCACAAACTGGTCAGGACCCATGAAGGGTACTAAGTACTTCCAGCTCCCACTGATTTCAAAAGGAAGTCTGCAGGCCTTTTGTTACCCTTGCTATTGCATAATCACCTCTGAACAACTTCCTTTTCACTATCTGACAACTGGTCTTTTCATTCTTTTTTTGTGCTTTTCAGGCTGTCAGATTTAATATATCTCTTGTTTAATGACACTATCCTTTTGGAAAGATTTCATACTTCCAATTTATAAACCCCACCAATTTATAGTAAAATTTAATATTGTCTATACTTGTTGAACTTTCTCCACTAAAGCAGATTCAGTTTGCTTTGCAAAGCAAACATGGCTTCAGCACACTTTCAGCGTCCTGCCCTGATGGATTCTGTTGATCAGCTCCTGGTGACAGAACAAAAGGCTGTTTCATTAACCATCCACCAGCAAATCTAATAACATGTGAAGAATTCAACAGCTCATTCATGGTTCAGTTAATTTATGATCACTTTCTCCCCAGTGAGGTATCACAAGCAGAGATCAAAGAAGCTCCACAGAATGGTATCTGTTCTCGTATTCATACATTTGTGAAGCTGGAAGCAGTCTAGAGAGAATGAGCAAGAGCAGCTGATGAATTAAGACAGTTTGCACTTCCAAAATTTATTCATTTTCCGAATTATTTCATAATAGGTTTTAGCAATCTCTAAGACATATTAACTGAAAAAATTGTGTGTACTTTCAGGTGTCCTAGTAAACAAATACATAACAATTGTACTATAATTCACTCTGGAACATAGTAATTTTGTTCATCAGTTTCCATATATTCGAAATATGGAAAGCAACTTCATTCTTCAGAGTTTGGTTCATGTCATTCTGCAGCTGATAAAAAAAGAAACACGCAACTGAAAAATGATCCAACTGAAACCGAACGTTAAAATTTCCTTCAATCTGACATACTGTTGTCAAAGCCTAGAGACACACGACTTCAGGAACAGACTTAACAGATCAAACCAGAGACACTAAAAATCTGGCCAAAGAGAAACCAATACCGAATAATACAGAAGAAGAAAAAACATAATCAAAATTTATCCAGGAAATTAGTGGTTTACTTATGTCTTCAAGTTTTATCAAGATTATCTGAACTACTGCTGCTGTTATCTTAGCATGTCCTTCACCTGCATTAAGAGCTACGCTCTGGGCCTGTACAAAGAGTGTTCAGTGATGCATGGATGCACAGGGAGTATCTAGAAACATTCACGGACATTTTATGCATATGGTCTATGAATATCAAATACTTGAACCTTCTAATACAAATGTCCAAAGGAATATTTCATTCACATTAAGTGCTGTAATAATGAGGGGAATACCACATACTGTATCAAGTACATATAAGCACTGTAGTATTTATACATAGCATTTAACAATTGTGTATAGAATTTTATAAGTATATATATACTTTCCTCTATGTGTATGCACTTTATACAACACCACATAAAGTAGTTATACAAATTACATAGCTATAATGGATAATTATGAACCAAACTATGCTCTAACATATAATTAGGTACTACTTTACTGCCCTCTAATACTTCTTTACTGCTACTGGTTTACAGATTTATTGACTTGGAACAGCTCCAAAACCTACCTTTTCTCTCTTCATCCCAAATTTAGAATTTTATACCCAAAATTCAAATACTGCCAGAGGCCCAGACACAAATTGTCAGTGTTACTGTAGTAGCAGGTTAAAATTCCAGCACTGTATGCCCTTGCACTGCATGCCCTTGCACTGCATGCCCTTGCACTGCTCCCAAGAAGCAGCTTTATCTCTCTTGAAACTGAGATTTAAGGCTTTGAACGGGCACAGATCAGCTGCCCAGCCATCTAACTTACTGGACCTTAGCCCCATGACTTTTAAAATACATTTTTGATCATTTTATACATCTTGTCTCCATGACTGGAATCACAGTGTGCAAAGGTGTCTGGCCTTATAGGTTAAAAGGATAAAGCTCCTAATAAAAGTTTTGTACGCTGTTAATCTTTTTAATGACTTTTTGCATTATAGAATGCATATAGTATTAAGTATTCCACAAAATAATACCTTGAATAATAGTTTTCAAAGGACTCCTGGAAAGGCCTGCAGAGCTCAGCAACAGCTTTGCCAATTTTGATAATGGCTCACCCCAAACTTCAGCTAACAAATCTTTGTTACACATTGTGTGACCACTCTTAAGAGTGGTCACTTAAGAGACAGCTGTACTAGAGGTCCAAGACGAAAGTACTTGAAAAATTTCTGTGAACTATGGCTTAAGCAACAGCAATTACAATCTGGACTCAGGTCACCTGTACAACCAAAACCATAACAAAAATTGTATGACAGTAATAATAAAAATGGGCTCAGTATGCAGAATCTACTTTAAAATATCTCCACAGTAAATTTCTCTTCCTCTTAAAGAGCCTAATTAAAAAAAAAATCAGTGTTTGGTAAGAAGTCTCATTTCTAGACATAACTGCATAGAGATAATGTCTGTAAACAGTGTGCACTGTGGAGCTTTTGGAAGCTACAGGCATCCACTGTAAAAGATGAGTTTGGAGAAATGCAGGATACACTTAAAATGATCAAAGCCTTTTGATACCATATCAGTGAAACCCATCAAACTCTAGTTTAGATGAACACACCTAGCGACTGTCAAAGCGAACAGTCCCTATGTGCTGCAAAACCAGGATTTCCCCTCAGCAAATCTGGCTTAACTGAGGCTTTCAGACAAAACCAGGAAAAAAACAAACACATACACACACACAAAAAAAAAACCAAACCTCAAACCAAAGAACACAATGGAAAAAAACAGGACCATATCTGAGAGGCAAGAAAAAAGGAAACAAGAAGGAAGGGAGGAGAGGGTGATTTAAGCAAAATAAAGCTCCCAATAACATATCCCTAGAAATTTTCACAGTACCTCCTCTAAAACAGAGATTTCTTGGAAGTATGAAAACTTGAAGGGATCAGATGCCAAATTATCACTCTTAGACTGAGACCTTTGGATGCTTGGTTCTATTCCTTGAATTGAACAAAGGCCACTTTGGTAGACTGGGATTCAATTATACTTAAGCTAGGCAGATTCCCCCACTTAACGAATGGGCTGCCTGGTACTGGAGAGCTGTCTTAGCTCTTTGTATTCGTTACTACAGTTCTAAGGCTAAAATTCATTAAAATTCTCCTCCTCCCTTTTTTTTTTTTAACTGCTTTCCACTGCAACACTCAATCATCTTTCATGCACCACTGACCTCTTCATTTCCCACAGCCTTTCTGCAAACTCTGAGACAGGCATTTATCTGAGTATCAAAATGGTGGCAAGCATAAATACGCACAAAGGGAGTTTCTAAGAATAGCTAGTACCAAAAATTTGTAAGCAAATCTACAATACACTTATTTCCCTGTGCTGACAAGGCTGATTGTGCCTATGAATACTATGTCTACCTACAGCCACCACCCATCAGCTCAGCTCTGCCTTCTAGGAAATATAGCTACTATGCAGCAGTCAGGCCTGGAGGGCTGTCCCATGGCCTAGCGACTAAGTTTGACTCAGTAACACCTTCCTGTGCTAACATTCTGAAAATTCTAATGCTTCTATTTTCTCATTCGCATAAATACCCCATTATTTTTTCCTGTGCTTCAAACACATGTTCTGGCTCTATATATTTCATTTGTCCTCATCCTAAGGAATGCTGAGATCCACAATTTCTGACATAGCAAGTTGGCACCAGACACGTGATTTCACTGCAAGATCACACAGAAGAAAAAGTAAGGTCATAAAAAGAAAATGAACTCCCACTTCCAGCACAGCTATCCTAAAATACAACCCCCAAAATGTCTTGTTTCTTGCAAGACTGGCTTTTTTAAATCAAAATTTATACCTGTCACGATGGTGTCAGTGTATGTGGAACAGTTCCAAGGGATATGCACATAAGTAATAGAAGCTTGCTCCTTGTCCCTTAGAAATTAAATTGAAGAAAACGGTGCTCTGAATCACTTGCTGTACACAGCAAGTACATGAACGGTTTTGAATTCTTTGTTCTATATTTCCTGTTTAGGTCTAGTCCACCTCTTCCAGGGTAAGAAATGACTTGAATTTTACTAAGCTAAATAGGAAAATACTTTCATATCCCAAGGACATTTTCTAGCTCAAACTAGGTAAAAAGCCAAAACTTCAACAGCATCAAAACTGCAAATCAAAGGTTCAAACATTTCAACATAAATAAGCCTAAATATGTTGTTGATCAATTCTGATTTCAACATTATTTTTTTAAAAGTAACGCCAGGCAGCTCTAATCAAACAGAAGCGTGGCCGTAGTGGATGAAACCCAGACTCCATCTAGCTCAATTACCTGAGTAGTGCCCAAAAGCAGATGCATATTCAGCAGAGGATATTGACACATAGCACATCCCCCATGTACTCTCCCAGCCATCAACCATATTCAGTTCATGGATCTCCTGAGTAAGTGGTAGTGTCTATGTGTATAGTAATCCTCACTTGATTTCTCTTACACAGATACTTCCAGTTTCCAACTAACCTCAGACAAATGCTTAACACCTACATTACACCTAACAAGGAATTCCACAGATTAACTACATGTTTTGAGGAGAACCCTTTCATCATCTTTTGTTGTCAAAATATTTTATCAAAATAATCCTTACATTTTGTACTGGGAAAGACATACAAGTGATCCATGACATTCATGATTTTATAGACCTCTGTACCATATCCCTCTTAGCTGTCTCTTGGCTGAAGAGTCCTAATCTACTTTGCTTCACATTTGTCATTATTCATTTGCCCCTTCTACTGATAACATCCCACAAACAAATACATTTTGTACAGGCAGTTTGCGATTATTTCTTCTTTCTGCTTTTAATATCGAGAAAAATGAAATTTAAGCTCCAAATCAGGCATCTGAACACCTCGGCAGAAACCCTTGCCAAAAAAATTGAGTCATGCATATATCTGAAAGGAACCATCTTCATGAAGGGCGAAAGTATTTTTCCCAACATATACCTGCTTTTAACTTACTTGAAACTATGGAAGTTTTGGTTAGGTAACAGATGGGAGATGATTATTTGTAACACTAATTTATAGTAGCAACTTGAGATCTAGATTATGAGCTAGTCCAAAACATTCCTGGAAAGCCATATTGTAATGATTTCCAATAATTTTTTTCAGGAAATGAGGATTAGACTGGTGTTCTAATTTCAATTTAGCAATTACGCATTGCACAAGTAGCACTTAAATGTTCACATTTCTAAGTATTTTACATGAGAAAACTAGGAGGACAGCATATTTGTCACCCTGTAAATAATGCAAGGTGTCCAATAGCTGTGTGGTTGGTGCCTCCTTCTGCACCCTTTGAGAGAGAGATTTGAGTGCTTTGTTCCGCACAGGGCATCAGCCCAGAGACCAGCAGCTGAGCTCTAAACAAAGAGGCACTGCTGGTTTCTTTGTGCACTGGTTGCCCTGTTCTTTTGCAACAGTCTCACAAGCTTGTTGATTATTGTACTGGAGATTAATTAATGGAGAACTAATATTTTTAAATTATGTTATAATGAAGGATAGAAAAGAGGAAAAAATTATTTACCTAACTTAATCAGACAAGAAAAGAGATATCAAGCTTTTGAGATCAGTTCTCTTCCATGAAGTTTTCATCTGATATAAAAAGACAAAAGGAACAGTTAACAGTTTGGAGGGTGGGTGTTATTGCTTTGCCTTCTGTTCTAACCATCACTGCAATACTTGATTCTAAATAAAGGACATGTGAAAAGCTTTGTAGTTTCACATAGTAAAGAAGGATTTTACAGGGAAAAGAAGATTAAAAGAGTAAGGCACAGGAATAAAAAAAAGAAGGCAATTCTTTGGAGAATTTTGAGACAATCCAGTGTTCAAAACCAATGACAAATACTAATTTAGTTAGAGGAGGAATAAAAATACATTCTCTGCAATTAAGTAATACATGTAAATAATAAACAGATAATTTAGAGGAACTCACAGGTGACTTAAGAGCTATATCTCTGAATAATTGAGATATATGACAGCAAGCAGAAACCAAAACATGGTATTTAATCCCTTTCATCATCTGTTCCAAGTTTTTTTAGCAAGACTTCTGTTTTGATATGCTAGTTTTATTCTCCAGACACACAAATACTCCTAGTTAAAGCACTGCAAGGAACTGAAACTGTCTGTACCTGTGTCTACTACCTGCCTTAAGAGGCAATTTCAAATAAATATCAGTGCAAGATTCGTAAGTAGAGAATTTAAAAATCAACTGAGGGTATTTTTTCAATTATTTTAATATAAGCAACTTCTGAGAGTAGGTTGCACTCCTTTATGTCTTAGATCACCAAGCAAACAAGTTGTACTAAACAGTGATCTATACTGAATACTCTGAATAGTTTTTACAGTGCTTATATATGTAATGAATTCAATGCTGGATATTTTTTGAAATTACTTTTCCTTTGGAAAGCATTCTAATCTTAAAAAAGAGAGGGAGAAATATCATCTAGGTCTAAGCTCCTTACTAGCATGTTAATAATTTCTTAAAATCATGGTTCTGCTATTACTGAACAAGACATTATATTCTCTTCTTTCTCCAATTGCCTGCACCCAGAAATTAATTCTGAATAAAACTAACCAGAAAATGACAGGGATGTGGATCTCTGCTGACAGTTCATAGAATGGTTTGGGTTGGAAGGAACCTGAACGATCACCCTAACATGGCAGAGACACCTTCTACTAGACCAGGGTGCTCAAAGCCTCCTCCAACCAGGCCTTGAACACAGCCAGGGATGCCGCAGCCACAGCTTCTCTGGGCAACCTGTGCCAGGGCCTCAACACCCTCACAGGGAAGAATTTCTTCCTAATATTAGATAAATATTTTGATAAATTCACCCTCTTTCAGTTTGCTCTTGCCTAAGGTCCCTCTTCAGATTTCTTGTAAGCACTATTTAGGTACTGGAAAGCTGCTCTGAGGTCTCCCATGAGCCTTCTCCAGGTTGAACAAGCCCAGCTCTCTCAGCCTGTCTCCATAGCAGAGCTGCTCCAGCCCTCAGAGCATCTCTCTTCTGGACATGCTCAAGCAGGTCCACATCCCTCTTGTGTTGGGGGCCTCAGAGCTGAATGCAGTACTGCAGGTGGGGTCTCATACAAGCAGAATAGAGGGAGAGAACCACTTCCCTTGACCTGCTGGCCACACTGATGCAGCCCAGTGTACAGTTCTAACACTACAGTTGCTAATCACACCTGCAAACAAACTTACAGGATCCTCACCCCTTCCACAAATAGCCCAGGTAAATAAAGAACACAGACCGGAGAAGTCCAGGGAGAGTACAGCAAAACAACCTTCTCTTGGTTAAACTGTGGGATGAGTTTTTATTTTTATCGATTATCTCAGACAACTGTGCCTTCCACAGTGATTCAAAGCATGATAACAGTGGCTGATCATAGCGGGTTCAGGAAGTATCAGCTGTATTTAGACACCAAAAAATGCCACCCTCTAGTAGCATTATCTGGATGATTTGAAAGCCATTAAACACACAGGGAATGAATGGCATGGTTTTATGTGCTCTCCTCTTCACGGATTTTTCAACAAAGGTTTTAAAGTATGTTAACGAAAGGTTAACAATGGTTAGTTAACAGCCTCTCCTCAAGGGGGAGGACATCTCCTGAGTAAACAGACCTTAGTTTTGACTTTGTTATCTTGCCTGGGATCCTGGAGAAATCAAAGACCCAGAATTCCCTCCCTTCTACCCCCCCATCCCCCAGCACACTGGTTTAGAGTACTCACTTATGAACTACATGAGATGAAGCTTTCAACTGTCAGTCAATGGCATACAAAAGCCTTCAACTGGCGTAAACAATAAAAATCAGCTTACATGTCAGAACCTTAAATAACGAATCTCAATAAAATAGAGAATGGACCACACCCCGCTTCAAGGTAGTGCTGTAAATCAGTAACATAAAAGCAAACAAATGTCAGCCTAATGTTTCCAGTCCATTCCCATCACCATTTTTATTGGATACATTTTTTAAATAGCAGAATTCTGATCCTGATTTTGTGCCTGCTATTATACAAAAATTATTGCCTACAGCAGCTTATAAAATGTTCAGGTAAACATCAAGCAACTAAACCATACAATTTATCTACATTTTACACACTAGTGCTTAAATTTTGTACGATTTTTAGATTTAGGAATCCATTACAATGTGTATTCTTATAGTCTACTATTTCTTTGTGTCATTTTGTGCCAGTTGCAGCAAATGGCTTTCCCTAGTAAGCACACAGTCTGGAAGTTATGACAGGCACTACAAAACAAAGTAAGAGGGGTTACTGAAGAGGATATTCCATATCCAACATGAACACCAACAACTACGCTTCAAGCAAGAATAGCTCTAATTTCTCAGATTAAGATCCCTGAACGCTCCCATGTCATTTGCTCTTTTTTTTTAACTGATAAACCTCCCACCTAGAACCCCCCAGAATTCAATTTCCCCTGTGGAATTGAATGGATCTGTGATGCACTTCACTTTCCATGGTCTAAACAAAAACCATTAACACATCAGTGCCTTTGCTCAATTTCACAACAGAATTCTCTAATTCTGGAGACCACAAAAAGTTGTCATTTCTTCCTTAGATGTGACCAGTTGGATACTGGTCACACTAAAACAACACCACAATACGTAAGCACTCTTCTGAAAACATTTACATGAATGAAAATCAGTATAAACCATCCAAAAAATACTGAAGATTTATTAAAGCTCAGACAAATCCACTCATGACATGAATGGATGCTGCAGTGAGAGTGAAAAGGCAATTAGAAAAAATGTGCTGTGTGTAGGCAGAGGAACGTGTATTCACATGCTCATGTGTATGATTTTTTAAGTAAACTTAACATACCAGCAACCCAAAGTTCAGCTTCCATTCATAATTTTTTCAATTGCATATGGATCAGGTGAGCGTCATTGAAACCTCCTCTTTAACCCTCTTCAGTGATACCTTATTGAGAAACTCTTCTTGTAGAGTTGCATGACAGGAAGAAGTTTGCTGAACATTAGTTTTCTTCACCAGAAAAGCTACTTTCCTTAACTGGGAATGCCAATTCTAATCAAAGTTTTTATGCTTTACCATAAGCTGAATTTAAAATGTATGACTTTCAATATTAAAATTTTGCTCTTCACCTTATATAGTCCTACCATACTTTGTCCTCATTCCTGACACCTTTAGGCAAATTCTGTGGTGTGAAGCAGATATTTTGTAATTGTATTACTATGTCTAGACATGCTATTGAAAGAAATTCATTTAGATTTTGGATAACTCTCCTTCCCCCTACATTATGATATTTCCTGGTTTCAAACCCTGGCCAGTGTCCTGGTCCTGACTACACCACGCAGCTTGGTGTCATCAGCAAGTTTGCTGAAGGTGCACTCAATCCCACTGTCCATGTTACCAACAAAGATGTTGAGTAACACTGGTCTCAACACTGACCCCTGAGGATCACCACTTGTCACTGGTCTGCACTTGGACATCAATCCATTGACCATAACTCTGAGGGTGACCATCCAGCCAAGTGGTCCATCCATCAAATCCATGCCTCTCTAGTTTAGAGACAAGGATCTTGTGCGGGACAGTGTCAAACGCTTTACACAAATTCATGTAGATGACACTCAGTCACTCTTCCCTTAACCAAACTAAGTCAGCAACTCACCTGGGTAAGGGCTAATTTTCCAAAGAGAAATTTTATAAGTTTCAGGAAGATCTTGGCTCTCTTAGCTAGTTAGAACAGGAAAATTTTTAGTAGTTCTATGTTGTTGTTTTTGTAAACTGATCTATGAAACTTTGCAGCTCCCTTCAATCATGTCACTGAGTCACCGGTACGGCATTTTTAGCAAAAGTCTGTTGTAGAAGCCAAACTCTTCAGACTATTTTCTTCTCCAAGTCATCACATGGATTAACAGATTGAAGTAGTTATGTCTAGTAACACAACAGATTCTGTTGGAACTTTTAATTTTTGACAGCCTTGAAGAAGTTCAAACTGTATTTTTAATCTCAGACTTACTAGCAAGCCAAAACCTCACCCATTAAAGCACCACGGCACTTTCATAGTCAATGTAAAAAGAAAAAAGCTATTAGACTTGTTTTCTGTAGTATGTACAAACAATACGGAAAGTGACAAAGCGCCTTTGCTTTGCAGAAACAGAGAGAAAGGAAAATTAAAACAAGGCATAAAACAAAGAAAGGATGTGTACAATAACAGGCACAAGTTTGTTTTTCTTTGTGCTAAAAACAGAGCACAATACTTATCTTTGTGTAAGGAGTACTCCCCAAAGCCTGAAAACAACAGAGGTAGAGAATATCACCGTGATTAGAACTCTTTCTAATGTTCAGTTCTTTATCTAGACTCACTTTCTCCTAATATTACTTTCTTCAGAAACTGAGTCCACTCGCAGCAAAAAAATCAAACAGAAATGCTGTTAAGCAGACATTGTAACAGCGAAAGGATCAGACTTAGTCCTAGCCCGTTACCACAGTTAAAAGCACCATTATGAAAAATGTGAGACATCAAAGCTAAGAATTTTCACAACTAAACCTTCACAATCTATCTTTGAAGCTTACGAAATTCCAGTTCTCATAAAAGGCTGAACAACTTTATACCATAATGTTTCCTAGCCAGGAAACATAACATTATCTGCAGTTACTTGGAATGTACAATAATTAGGGACAAAGAGAAAACAGTGCACATCCAGTGCAGTTCAGCTTGGGAGTTTTCTTGCCAGAATTACCATTCACTTAACCACATTAAATGTGCTGTTTGTATCATGTCATATCGTTATACTAAAATAAAACCCCGAATAAAATTTCTAACAAGACTGACATGTGGCAAAAATAGTTTGATCTAAATCCAGCATGCTTTCACATTAGGATTCCTTGTACTGTGCATTATAACATGCTACTACTGCAAATATATGACTGTGGGAGTTTCCCATCACCAAAATTGCTTGCAGGATAAAGGCTCATCTATAAATGCATCAGAAGTACCTTGTAAATTATGAAAATCCTATCAAGACAACAATGTCAGAGAGCCTCAGGATACATTCCCAGATAGAATATAGAAATGAATATGCTATGATTTTAGATGGCTTCTGAAAGCATCTCCAGACATGAGTTGTGATGTACAAAAGAAATTAAATGTGCTGACTTAGAAGACAAAAGACAGTATTTCTAATATTAATGGTGTATTAAGGCACTTTTATGCAAGAAAAATACAAGAACTAAAATTTAACTAACATGAGTTCTGTCCAACACTGATAATTTAATTTCTTTCTCAGTGAATAAAATACTATACACACTGCTCTGTATGTTGTTAATAATAACTTACCAGTACTAAACTTCCTCTCTTCCTACCCACAACATCTTCCTTGGTGCATCTTGGGATTATGTTTTCCTTTCTCACACCCAAATCACAGCAGTGACTCAGTCAGTTTTCTTATGGATTACTACAGTCAAGTGGTTTTCCCCTTATGTCACTTCCAATTTATAAGCCCCATTTTTAAAGAAATTGCTATCAATTGCATGACTTTGTACTTCATAGTACAAGATTTCTACCTGGTTCTGTTGTCATATTTTCAAGGCGATCTAGCTCTTGCTCTCTGCAGTATTAGCAATTGCCTCCCAAATTTTGACAGTCTTTTATCTTTCCTGCTTCTTTAATGAAATCAGGAAAACAAGATTAGCCAAAAAACAGTCCCAGAGGAACTCCATTAGTAAACTCTCTCCACTCAAAGTTTCTTTTCCAACACAAACAACTGTAACCTCTCATTTGTCTAATTCATTAAAATTTAACTTTTTTCTACTAATGTCCATTTTTTTCTAGTTTAGGAATAATTCATTATATAATTTTCAGATAACTAAAAGAGTCTGAAGTCTTATTAGAATGAAACACCAGGCCTGCATGTCACAATGTGGTTTTGCAAGCTTCTGCTTTATTTTACTCCTTTTTCCTTTACTCAAGCAATTTCTCTATATTTATGTTTTTCCTTCTAAGCTCATAATGTTGGTAAGAACACAGTTCACTTTGTCCCCACTTTCTTAAATACAGACAGCATCCCAGGCAGTTAACAGACATTTCCAAAAATGCTATCCTGTATGTACCAAGCTATTTCATCTAAAAACAAAACCACCAAAAACACTGCAACTGGAACAAGATCATTTCATCTTGCCTTTTTAGAGAAAAAGAATCATTTATTATGTGTCATGTCATTTTAAGCAGTAACCTAAGTTTCCAAGCAGAGTTATAACCCTGAATAAAATGGTTATTTTAGTGTAATGAAGCTTGCTCAACAATTACTAGCAAATGCACATTAGTAAGATATGCCCTGCAGAGTTAATAGCATATGAACATGCTTGCCAGCGCAAGCACTAACATTGTAAAGTCACAACACCTGTGCTGGGTTCTTAAAATACTTATGCATTCTATAAGGGCACATAGTAATGAGATCAAAATTTCCTCTGTAATTGTTATTGCTCAAATAGATTGACTCGGAGGCACATTTAGACCGTCTCAAATTTTGAAAGAAACCACTTTTTTGACCCAAAATGTACAGCTTAGGCCCACCTGGAGTAGGCAGCAATTATACACAGCTAAAGTTTCAATCTTACTAGTTTACTCTGTCTTATAAACTGTGTTTCACTAGTAACTTCTTCCATTCTTACAAATCTCATTTCAGAGGCACCGGAATTGCAGAGTCAGCACACTAGGACAAAGAAAGATCACCAAAACTTTGCAACCAAATTTCGACTCTATACAGATGCAACTAAAGAAGACTGTCGGATTTTGTATAATCAGTTGGAGACTCTTGATAAATGCAGTTTCAATGCCTCTCTTCCTCTGGTGATAATAGTCCATGGCTGGTCGGTATGAACCCACATTTTATGTTTAATTCAAACTACATGTGATCTGATATACTTTCCTTCTTCTCTTCCTGCTTCTGCCAAAAGTAACTTCAGAAGAAAGGTTATGATTAGAAAGATGGTAGATTCCCCTGGTAGCAAATATGGCTAGAAATAATATAATGAGGATATACCCCACCAGGATTCTGAAGGAAATCTACAGGCAATTTTTCTTATGGGAGTCTCATGCCAAGATTTAGGGTCAGCCCTGATTTAAAGCAGAGAGTTCAAACAAGCTGAACTAATGTGCTATGCTTCTAGAGGACTAAACACCAGATTCATTTCTCTGATATGTTCACTGCCATATATTTACACACTTAGTGGAAAGTGCACACAATCTCCCCACATTCGTCTCACAGATACACCTTTAAAGAGAGCTTCTCACTTAGCCCCTTCAGCTGAAAATGAAGCTTTCATTGTCAATGAATTATCACTGAACTGATTTCAGTTAAACTGTAAAAAAGAAAAAATCCCCCATGAAAATCTTTCTCAAAAGCCTAGCATTAACACTGCTGTATTAATGGGACCTTTGATCAGCTGCTTCTCAGCTGCTGAAACAAAAGGCAGGATAAGAAATAATATCATTTAAACAGATCCTTGATTCTCGTAGAATCCATGCCACCACAACAAGGTAAAAAATTGATCTTTTTTGTACATCTGCAAATACACAGAGAAACTTTGAAAAACACCCTTGATGCATAGAACTTCCCTGACAAAAAAACCAGCAGAGCTGACTTTGTATGAAATATTGCCCTAGATTACTTTAGCCAAGTCTCCCAAAACAGAATTTGTTCAAAATCTATACCCTCCTCAAAGACAAACCATGGACCTGACTGCAGCTGCTGCCATTCACATTAACTTAGTTTGCAGGTATGTTGGGCTCTTAGAGGTATATGTATGGAGACCCAGAAGTGAGACATCCAAATTCTGTTAAAACACTAGAAGAGATAAGGATGTTCTAGCAGTTGAGGAAATCAATGCAAGAGCAATCATTAGGGACTATAAGTGATAGGACCAGGGGTAACGGGTTTAAACTTAAAACAGTGGAAATACAGGTTAGATGCAAAGGAAGTTCTTCACTGTGAGGGTGGTGAGGCACTGGAACATGTTGTCCAAAGAAGTGGTAAATGCTCCATCCCTGGCAGCGTTCAAGGCCAGGACAGACAGAGCTCTGAGCAATATGGTCTAGTGTGAGGTGTTCCTGTCCATGGCAGGGGTTTGGAACTGGATGATCTTAAGGTCCTTTCCAACCCTAATCATTCTATGATTCTATGAATTCTGATTAATTCTGGCCCACCCAATCTCAGAGTGGAACGGCTGTAGAAGTAAAGGCATGCTGGTCTGCAAGCCTCTAGGCTCCCTCCCTCTCCAACCCTTTTAGTTTAAATATACAGGGGACAGCTGCTCTTGAATGAAATCAGAAATTTTCTGGGCATTTCTGTCTCTTTTTAATCAGTAAATCAATAATACCAATGATCTCAGGATGAGTGTAAATATTTTGGGACATCATTTCACTGACAGCAGCTCATATTACAAGACAAATTATTATACACTTATATTCTTTTTTTTTTTGTCCATCAAAATCCAAAGACTCTCAGCACTGAAGCATGCTGTAGCCCCCAAAATCTAGTGATCAGCATTATATCCTCCTTCTTTATATTATGGTTTGTGTTTCCTTGAGCTTTTAACAAGAACTACTTGGCAGAGACTGCTTTACAGTAAGAATAGGTGCTTTTTGTTTGGTTCTTTTTTTAATAAAACAGGTGGATGGAATATTAGAAAGCTGGATTTGGAAAATGGCAGCAGCTCTGAAGTCTCAGCAAAAACAAATTAATGTGATCGTTGCAGACTGGCTTGTATCTGCTCACCAGCACTATCCCATTGCAGTACAGAATACACGCTACATAGGGCAGGAGATAGCAGACTTCCTGGAATGGCTGGAGGTAAGAGCCACCCACGTTTCTCTGGAAAAGACCTACTTATCTGTTCTTATACTTCTGCCACCATTCTGAAATACTATGCTGATTAATGATATTCTTTTCAATACCTTATATTTCTTTAATATATTGAAAATTTTTCTTCCATAAACTTTCATATGACTTCATAAAACTTCCATTACACAAGAGGAAAAAAAAGCAAGTGCTTTTGCTTATTAAAATATTTTTTATATATCTTTAGAGATGAGAGAGCTTCATGCTATTTTAGCTTTTCAGTCAGCATGTGTCCACACAGCTGAGAGTTCCACACTTTGAAAGCATACACACATAATCATTTGGAAGTGGTTAGTTAGTAAAACGGGGTATGTTATCTGTGCTTTTATCTTCTGCTTTTAATGCAGAATTCAAGAACGCCATTGCGTCTGATTTTTGCCATAGATCCTCAAAGATTATTCTAAAATAATGGCTTAGGGATCCAGAATGTGAAGGGAGACCTTTCAAGAAGACAGACACGCCATACAAAGAAGATGACAGGGAGGTAGCAGCGAGCACAGAGCCATGTTAACATACTGACTACTTATCAAAACTACTACATAGGGAGCAGTGGCCATGGCTAGATTGAAAAGACTGTAGACAAGTCTGCAAGGGATCACTGGTCTCCAGCACTATTCAAGAAAATGCAGAAAACAAACACTAGAATGAGAATCACTCATACAAACCAGGCAACTTTTATTTCCTCTATCTCCAGTACTAATTTAAGTTACCTCGTTTGAAATTAAATTATACTTCTGGACCTCACAATGATTTTTTTAATACATTAATTTGAATATGGTGAGGCCTAAGGTGAAAGTGAAATACACTGCAAAGCTAAAAGATTTGTAGCAAATACTGTTGAATGGCTAAGCTGCTTTCAAAGGGAATGGCAGGACTAGAAGAAGCTGTCAGGTATCATGCCCAGCTAGGGACAACAGGCACAGAAGAGAAGGCAGAAGAGCCAGAGTCACTATTTTTTTTGTTGTGACATTAAAACAAACCTTAGCTCTTGGTCAAATGTAGTTTAAGTTGAGCCTAAAGTCACATTTTGAAGCTGTTTAATTATTGAATGAATGAAATGGTGGACTTTGTTCAGTTCCCAGGAGGACACACCACGTTGTCAACAATTAAAGACAGTCTGTGATTTCTCCAGTGTCAGCAAACAAATTGAGGCCTGAATAAACAATTCCTGGCTCCAGCACTGTAGGTAGCTTCTCTTGTACCACAGTACGTTCTAGGATTTAAATATACCACAAATTTTCATATCATTCAACTGAGTGCGTTCAAGCTGTACACCTTCCTTTTGCTGAAAAGCACCCCTCCTGAGTTTAACAGTGAAAAAACCCTTCATTCTAACTGTCCTAACTAGATAGCTATGCTTCTGTCTGCTTACAGGCTGGCGAGAATTTGGAATATCCTCAATGGTTGTAACAAAAACTGCAGTGCTGTGCAACATTTTAATAAAGAATAAAATCAAAGTAAATCTCAGCCCTTTTACTCCAAGAGTTAGTAGTGGAATTCTTTACAAGTCAGAAAAACTTTGAGCCCTGCAGCTCACATGAAATGCTTAAGATCTAGATAGTATTGATTAGGTAGGAAGACAGGCTTGAGTCCGATTTTGCTTCAGCAGGTTGGTTTCATATCCGATATCTAGTTTTGCACAAACCAATTCAACAAATGCCACTTCTATATCACTTAGCATGTCTGATCAATGTTTTGTTACTTTGGCTTGTGCTAGTGTCCCAGGCAAAAAGAGTGAGGCACTTTCTATGAAGGATTGTTTTACACTGAAGTTAACAGATACCCATTTTATAGTCATAGGAAAGTCAAATGCTGCAGACAAAAGGCCATGCACATTTGCACCACTTGCAACAAACAATATCAAAAATCCTGCTGTGTTGATGGTTTTCCAGAACACAGCAAGTAAGTAGCAGTGCTCAAATGAGTGGTGTTTTCCTGCTGTGTGAAAAGGAGGCAAGAAATAACATTCAGACAGGGGAAAGCATGATCCACACACCTCATTTGACTTCCATCATGAACATACACATTTCCTGTGTTGTAATTCATGGTATTTCTAGCTTGTAGTAAAGTATTTCACTGTCTACATTTCACATTTTCTGCATCTAAATCAAGCTGCCACTGTCTTCCAGGAATCCATTCAGTTTTCCAGAAGCAATGCTCATCTAATTGGGTACAGCCTAGGAGCTCATGTTTCAGGATTTGCTGGAAGTTTTATCAGTGGTACAAACAAGATTGGAAGAATTACAGGTAAGAGGCATAATTTTAAGAAATATAAGAGTCAGTGGATTTAAGTTACACAGATATTTGACATATCAATATCATATCAATATTTAGCTGCTGAAGAGCAATATTTGCCACAGTTTAGGAGATTCATCCCATTGCTTTAGAAATTAAGAATTAGGAAATTTAATTAAACACTTTTCAAAATGAAGTATCACCATATGTTGTATCCCTAATAGATGCTTAAATTAAACAAAATTAGCACTTGATTGTTTTCACACAGGCAAATACACATGACTAGTTTGAAGCTCCAATTCTGATCTTGGATTCATTGCAACATATCACAGTTCCTTATACAACAGCTCTTGTGACAGGGCCTGCATGCCAAGAAGCTGATTTTACACTATGTGGCATATGACACCTGTGTGTACACTGAAGGACTTCAGTTCATCAGTGCTGCTTGTTCAAAGCATATTAGCACATCAAACCTCAATAATAAGTAGAAAACATTTAATCACATTAAAACATATTTTGTGTAACACCTATATGCATTCTTCAGTACAAATTACTCAGACTTGTAACAATAAGCTCGAATATTTCATAGTGTAAAAGCTATTAAAAATAAAAGTAATTGCATGCCTTGAGGGTGACAATGCCTGCTTGTAGCCTGTGTTAATAGGCTTGTCCAGTTACACCTATGCAACTACATTACTCCATAATACCAACTGAAGAATCTCAAATTTAGAAGCTTGTTCTCAAAACTGAAGGCAGCTTTAAGCTGCGCAGGCAGTCTTTCTCCATAAATCAGTTCCTAACAAAAAAGAGCAACATGCAAAAATATCTTGTACACCAAAAGTCAGCAAGACTACCTAAGTGGTATATTGTTTTTCTAAATACTGCAATAATTTGCCTTGAAGGCCTTTAAGTTGAACAATTATAGAAAAAATGTCTAGCAGACATCAGTCTCTCAAGCAATAAGTGAAGCTTTATAAAGTTTCAGGTCCTAAATGTGGGCTAAAAGTCATCCTTGTTGTGGGACTGCTATCTTCAAAAGGGCCTCTGAAATACATGACCTCTAGAGTATGAAAACAAAATTAAGTAAACATCCCTCAGGAAATAAAGCAGCAGCAGCAGCATGGTTTGTCTATAACAAACAAATCAATCTCTGGGCCTGTGTCCTTGTGCATGTAGCAGTTACTGCTTATTACAGTGCCAGGGCTTACCTTTTGGTGTGATCTTGTCCCCTGTGCAGGATAAGTGCTCTTGGTGTTGTTTCTATGGTGAAAGACCTTGTAAGGTACCAGCGCTGTCTGTTTTTAAATATTTATCACAGGCTTTTCTCATAACAGTAAAAGAACAGCCTATCTGCACTACATCACAACTGGATTATTTGCATTTATTGCAGGCCTTGACCCTGCTGGTCCCTTGTTTGAAGGCATGTCACCAACAGACCGGTTATCTCCAGATGATGCAAACTTCGTAGATGCAATTCATACATTCACTAAACAGCACATGGGTCTCAGTGTTGGCATCAAGCAGCCTGTGGCTCATTTCGACTTTTACCCCAATGGAGGCACCTTTCAGCCTGGCTGTCACATCATGCATGTGTATAACCACATTGCAGAATACGGAATCACTGGTAAGAACCAATGGCACAAAATGGGAAGAAGCATTGCAGCTGCACTGACGGTATCTTTGGGAAACTTTACAGATCTCTATGGTCTTAAAGAGTACCTAGTGGCAGTATTACCTCCCATTACATGCAAGAAACTTCTTTTCTAGAATTTGGTTATCTGATTTTTACATGTATTGAGTTCAAACTGTTCTTACTGACTCCAGTGAGGAATTTGGCTGCCTAGTGCTTCAGAAAATGAGGCCACAAGCATCCTGTCAAGCACTTCTGAATAATTTCAAAGGTATTTGTTTTAGCAGTAGAGGAAATGAGAAAAATTATTCTAATTAAGCCAGATTAATCCAGTGTGCAATTAATTATTTCAAATCAAATAAAACACAGGGCTGTACTACTCACCTCCTTAGTTCACCTTTTCCCAACTCCATGTCCTTCAGCTGCACAGATGAGGCTCTCTCTAGAACTTGATTGTAAGTGTTTGAGGCTGGGTTTTATATACTGAAGCTTATTTCCAATGTACCTAAACATAAACATATAAACTGATATACCGAAAAAGATAAGATACTGATGCAACTATCAACACACTGTCTAAAAGTAGACTTTACTTGATAGCACCTAATTCATGACAAATGTGAAACGAAGCATCAGCTAGAAAGCTTATCAGTAAAAACACATAAAAACAGTCTATATGATATACCCAAATTATACAGAAGGAAACTTTTGTAATTTGATGACACAGAAGAAAAAGTTACTTCTCATAAAATCAGACCTATGTATTTAATATTTTAATGTCTTTAACACATTTTTTTTTTTTGGTCATTTCCCCTCAGTAGTAGCTGAAATCAAAATTCAATTCAACACGAGAGTTTGTCACTCTGATAGGGACAAAAGATGATATTAGCGTGTAAGCATCCAACAGACAACACTGTTCAACCATTCAGAATGGGACTGCTGCCTCTAATGGGGCATGATCTGAAAGACTGCATATAGCCTTAAATTGTATTTCATACTGACTATAAGAGCCAGGACAATGAAATCAAGGTTCGTATTTACAGTCTTAAACAGGCTAGAGAAGTTTAAGCAAATTACTCAATTTTATTATCATGTGGCTTCAGCCAAGCTATTTTTGAATGATCCTAAAAGTAAAGTTGCTACAATCTATGATTTCTGAGGCAAAATCTTGATGTAACGGGGTGGGCGCTGGGCAGAAGGAAAAAATAATTATGTGAAGGGTAGTAAAAGGGCACGGAGGGAACAATAACGTATTGCTTACAGCTGGTTACTGTACTCTGCAGTTGAAATGTGGGAACAAAGAAGAGGAAAGAGGAACAAGGGCATGAAAAATTTTGTTGTTTGCATTTTTTCAGGCATTGCTCAAACTGTGAAATGTGCTCATGAGAGGTCAGTTCATTTGTTCATTGACTCTCTGCTTCACGATGACAAACAGAGCACAGCATACTGGTGCAACGACATCAACACTTTCAACAAGGGAATGTGTCTCAGCTGTAGAAAGAACCGGTGCAACACACTGGGCTACAACATCAGGGAGGAGCGGCTCCCGAAAAGTAGACGTCTCTTTCTGAAAACAAGGGCACGTATGCCTTTCAAAGGTTTGTGGGAATACTTGTTACAGTGTCCAGATTGATCACAGAGTGTGAAAATGAGCCTAAGCTTTGGGATCCTGTTTACTCATTTATTAAAGCTTATAAAAATCCATGGGAATAATCAATTTGCTGAGATAACTAAGGATCCCCATAGGCCATGTTGATGCCCTTTCATCAAGATCCTGACAATGTTTCTGTGGGGAAAAGCATGCTGCATACTCACCACAGGTTGGCTAACTGTGGATCTGAGGCCTCGGGGATGCTTTGGGTCCTGATCTACAGGATCCTCCAGCAACTGGCCTGTGTGAATTTGTGATCAGATATGCAGGCATACAGCCAAGCCGAAAAAGCAGCAGGATTGCTTTGGGAGGCCTCTAAACAGCCTGTCCCAAGTTTGCCCAAATTTTATCTGCAATTAGCCTACAATGTGACATCTAACTCATTACTTTACAAACAAGGGATGGAAAACAGAACAACATAGACTTTTCACAGGGCAGAACCATAGTACTAAAACTGTGACTTTAAGTCTATTAAATTACTTTATCAAGAGCACAAAATGACAATCTTCAAAGCTCAGAGAGACAATCAGTGTGGCTTCCTCCACATATTACTAGAAGGGAAGCACTGTGACAGGGAAATGAGGCCTGTCTGCCAGCCTCCATTACAAAATGGCGCACGCCTGGCTGTAGGCTGATTGGGCCTCAGCTGTCAGAGACTGAAGACAACTGCTGCTGATGGGCAGATACTCACCTCGTAGTGGAAAGGTCTGCGTGCATTTCAAAGCAAGAACAACCACGACTGTGTGGGATGAACGGCAGGGACACACCTCTTCCAAGGGGCTTTTAGTGCAGGTGCTTTTGGTGCATGGTGTTCCTCACCACCTCCTTCCCCGGCTCCCGGGGAGTCGCACGGCGAGCAGCAAAGGGCAGGGGCCCCGCTCAGGGCCGCGGGCAACCACAGGCGGAGTAGGCTTGTGAGGAGTTCCCGCCTCCTCACTGGGAGCCCAGGCACACAGTGCACCACAGCCCTACACTTCCCTCAGCACGGCAGCCCCAGGGCGCTGCCTGTCCCCAGGCTCCGCCAGCAGCCATGGAGGCCCCGCACCACTGCAATCACTGGCGTCTTGTGCCTGACACAGCCAGAAAGCGGCTGCTTCTCTCTTCTTGGAGTGGGTCAGCCCGCTTGTCCCTTGCCCAAGATGCTGGGCTTGGGGAAGCATTTTGAATGTCAGCAGTGCGCCCCGGCATGGACACTGAGGGGCTTTCCAGCCCTGAGGAAAAACGCGTAAAAATGTTGCTTGCATTACACATCTTGTTTCCTCACAGTGCCTGGTACTCAACTGCAATAGCACAGATTAAAAAAACATAGGAATTCAGGTACTTTTAAAATAATTTTGAAGTCTTCCACTAATGCAGCTGTGAAGTACTCAAGTGATGACTCCAGAGGGGTCTCCTCAGCCCTCAAGGACACTCAAAGCAGCTGAATCTGCTGGATCTCATCTTATACTTTTAAAAATGCTTCAGGAAATGACTTTAAGTACATTTTAAAATTCCATAGGCTGTGCCTAGCTCCCAGTGTGACCTTGCTGCAATATAGTCAGGTCACTGTCAGAATCAGGAAGGTGAATTGCTCTGAGGGCACCACGCCTGGGCACAGGAATGCGATCCCTATGTTGCGTTCTTTGGACACGGAGATAGTTTCAGCTTGTGGTAAAGTATCTGTGTCTTGTTGGCTTTGATTTCAATTTAAACATATTGCATTTTGATGCCTGGAACTGTTGTGCTTCAAAAAACCATCCTTGTCGCATACACAGATACTGGTGCTCCAGACAATAGTCTCCTTTCACAAAGGTTCCCAAACAAGGCGGCAACTGTGGGAGGGTGCAGACAAAGTCATCTTTGTAATGCTCTTAAAAAAAAAAAAGTTTGAAGATCATGTGAAAAGCCCAAACAGAAGAAATTTCAGAAAAATCAGCATTATCCTTCACAGTCCTCCGCGCCTTCACAAAATCTGGTGTTTCATTTTTCAAGTTAATGGCATTATATTCTGGAGTGCACTTTAATCCAGTTCAAACAAAAAACATTTGTTACAAAGAAGTTAACATTTATAATAAAGCTCTGATGGGACCCTAAGTCAGAGTTTTTATATGAATATGCTCTCCTTTTTCCCCTAAAGTGAGTATCATAACCACAGCAATAGCCTGGGCTTTATCAGAACATACACTATAATAATAAATTTTTACATTGAGGGAAAACTCAGGAAAGACAGTTTAGTAATAAAAGTGATCTATAAACAAGTCTCTGCCTGCTTTGTTTTCATCATGTTTGCAGCAAAGAGTCAGCCATTTTGTTTTCTGGCACCTTTTCTAGAGAAAATACATTGTTCACTGACATACATTAACTAGGAAACAACACAAAAAGTTACAGCTTTTCTAGCAAATGCCTTCCATTATGAACAGAGAGCTACACACACACCCCAAATCAATTTGTGCACATCCATAAAAAGATGACTCTCAGCAGTATGGTGGATCCACTCTCAGATGTAGCGAACCCTGAAGTGGGTGAGGAGAGGAAATGAGCAAAGAACATTTTTCTACTCAAAAACTAGTGTGCAATAATATTTTACGAGAACAGTTTCCCATGTGTAATTTGACCATATTGCAAGGATAAATACAAACACCTTTAATTCTTTCAAATACTCTGTGATCTTTGTTAATAGAAGTTACTTAAGGTTTTCTTCCTTAACACCTAAATCTATCAGTTTTGTCAGAAGGTGGCTGATAGAATCACCAGACAGAAGAGTTCTGAACATTCAGATATAGCTGATAATATCTGTGTGCACATGGTCTCTAACTTAGGATTTGGTTGTTGAGGTTTGTTTGGGTTTTTTTCATGGTTTACTGATGTCAAGCTGCTCACAATCAGTACACTGAAGATTTAATTCTTCATTCTGACAATATTCAGTTCAAAGATTTCCCTAAACACTGTTCTTCTAGAAACCCACCAAATCTAAAAGTATTAATGATATCTTTCTTACAGTAATGTGCTTAAACAAAGTCATATTGTTAACATATGCATGTTAAGCACAATGTATTATTATGCAGTCAAAGAAAGTTTGCGAGTCATCTGTTTCACAGGACAATTTTCCAGCTGATCAGTGAAAAGGCCTGACTACATTGTGTAACTTCTTCAATCTGTGTCATACATCTCTAGCTATGTCCTGTCATATGAATTTGGTGATTAGATAGAGGGCTTGCCAGAAATTCTAACAACTAAACTTAAGAAAAGCTGAAATATTTCCCATGGAAGAATGTTTTATCTACAAAGGTAACTCAACCAGGTTACCTTTTTCCTTTTTTCTCCATGCTTTTAAATAGAGCAACAGATCTTCAAACTCTAAGGAATTACACAGCACAGCAACAATCACAAAAAAAAATAAATTAATTGCAACACATCTGTCTAAAAAATAAAATACAATATCAATCAAATTTTATTTTACCTGAGAAATCTATTGCTTCTTTGACTATTAATTTTGTCACTTTGCAAATTCTTCTTTTCTACAGTCTATCATTATCAGTTCAAGATCCACTTCATCAATGAAATCCCAGGCAAGCAGTTAGACCCAACTTTTACCATGTCTCTGACAGGCACTAAGGAGGATGCTAAAAACTTGCCCATCACACTGTGAGTATTGATATTACACATCACTGTACAAATGAGAGAGAAGGTGCCAATTTATTACACTATCACGTATGTAAATTGCTATGTGTGAAATGGTTTAGTACAGATAAGTGAAGATGAACTGGAAATTGTCTTTTCTTCACCCATGTTCCCTAAAAATCGCAAACTTTTATAATGTTCATACTGGTTTTGCATGAAAAATCTCTATAAACCAAACTTAGTAATCTTGGAAGTTCCCCTGAATGCTAAGTATCCTGTCCACTTATGTTTGGTCCATCCCATGGCTAACAGAGAGAGAGCTAATAAATTCAAACACAAATAAATAAGCAGCTGTAATTAAGGTAAATAATTTTGGATATTTCTTATGATAGACACCATATGCATTAACAAAAGTGAAAGCAACAGAGTGGGTCAGAGTTTGCTCTAGCAGACAAACGATACAATGTAGATGCTATTATGGGACACCTTTTCTTTTGCTGTCAGAAACCCCAACTGCTTCACCAGGTGTTCAGGCTTCTCCCACTTCTGCTTCCTTTTCAGCATGTTGCCATATTTCACCACTTTATGCACCTGGAGGAAGAGTATCCTAGAGACAGTAATGCTCCCTTTTGGAGAAGGAGGAGGAAACATAGTTCCTTCTTTGGTTTTGAAGAGAAGAGCAAACTAATTGTTTGGGTTTTTTTTTTCACTTTAACCATAAAAATTAAGACAGCATTATTCTGGTTTTGTTTTCTGCAGAGCTGAAAGTATAAATGGGAATAAAACCTACTCTTTTCTCATCACCCTGGACACTGATATTGGTGAGGTAATAATGATCAAGTTAAAATGGGAAGGAACTGCAGTTTGGGAAAATCTCTGGGACACAGTTCAAACCATAATGACATGGACAAAAGGCACCCGTCAACCAGGACTTATAGTGAAGACAATAAAAGTGAAAGCAGGGGAAACACAGCAGAAGTAAGTGTACTGAAAGTACAATTTTTTTCTGTAATAACACCACAGATATTTGGCACACAGGTTATTTTCATTCAAATGCAAGCATCTGAGTCCCAGCACTCTCACCAATGGTGAATTTATCCATGTACAATAACTGACTTTGCCCCCTCCTATCAGACTGCATGATTTTCAGGTGATTTAAATAATTACTTTGGGTTTAGGTCAGAAATTAACAGTAGGAAATGTTCAGGCTCACCATCTGAGTTTAAGGCACAGTAGCCTTGAGTGGTAGTTTTGTTGATACATGGGAAGAGAAGATAGAGAAGGAGTCAGCATACATATCCAAGGTAGAATTTTAACAAGTTCTGCAATGCAATTTTTCCACACAATTAATTACAATAACTGATAACAATTTGTGATTTATTTTCAGAATGTGATTATCTCACTCCATAAGGAACATATGAAATGTCAAAGAAACAAGATACTTTGTAAGATAAATATTGGCTCCAACATTAATGTGATGAAAAATTCAAATTCCTACTTACAAAAAGTATGCTAAATATTAATTATTTGACTTTCAGTATGTAATTAATAGAGAAACTCAGCGTCTCCATTCTTGACAGTATTCACTAAAAGATCAGATCTAGAACTACACAGTTATCTCATTATTCATTGAGGTTAAGGGTTCAAAATTCCCTTATTTTTACCTCATCCATTCAAGAGCCAGTCCAGTGTCTGATAGCTGATAAGGAATTACTATACTGTGGAGGCTGTGTGAGAGGTTCCTGAAATGATACATTGTGGAAGCAAAGCTTCAACTATAGACAGTTTGAAATTTCTGTGGTGGGTGAGTAGAATGTGAGCAGTCCTGGAAAACAAAAAAGACTGTACATACTTCTACATCTCATACTTTTACTGGCATTTGACACCAATTTTTGCACTCTGGTTGTGCTCTTTTAAATAGTGTGAATTCAGTGATTTGACTTTTGGTAGCTGATCTGTGAAGTAGCACTAGAGATGAGTTTTCTGAAGAAAAAACCAATATGAATGCAAACAAGTTAGTGTCTTGTTTGGGTTTTTTTTTGGGGGGGGTAGGGTGTGAGGGTGCGTTGGGAGGGTGTGTGGTAGTGTTCGTTTTCCCTTTTCCCCCTGCTGGTTGCTTTGAAACTGGATCCCCAAGTCTAAGTGGCTCTGTTCTCTACATACAGCAACACTAATAACACTTTTGCTTATTCACTCAAAGAAATTTCTGGTAGAAGACAGAATAACAAGAATTGTAATGATTTCCACTGCTTTAATCCTTGGAGAATTTTAACTGAGCAGTTTAATTAAGGTTAATGAGAAAAGCATGTCTTACCTTGTAACTGTGGCTCAGGCTTAGAAGGGGATTTTTTCCTTACTATAGTCTCTTTCATATCAGCATCAGTTATTACTACTGAAGACTTTCTGTGGAACAATACTTATTGGCAGAGATGCATCTCCTTGATATTGAAACAAAAGGCAAATCAAAGAATTGAAAGAGACATTTTCATAAGACAATCTGTGTGTGCTGAGGGGCAGAGAAAGGATCACATTTTATTGTTTTTTTTTCCCCTGAAATTGTATTTTGTAGGTATTTTCCTCTTCTAACACAGCACTTGGCACATGCTCCTGCTATCAAAAACTACTTCTTAAAGTGAAGATCCCAAATCAGTACTGACCTAGCTGCTAGAGCAAATTATAGCATAGTATACGCCACAAATCAGAGAGCTCTTTAAATACACATTTTTGTACCTTGGGAATGAAGGCTGTGAAAAGATTATGTCAGGTATACTCATTTTTCTAACCTGATAGCTCCTGTCCAATACAGCTGTGTCAATAACCTGGCAGAAGCCAATTACTGCTGATGTACTATGTAAGAAATCCTAGGGAATAGGTATCTGAGAGGTGGGTAGTTGTTATACTAACAAAAATGATGCTAGTATCTTGAGGTACCTTATGCTCCTTAGAAGTTTTTTTTTGCTGCAAGCATAAATGGGAGTTTGTGTCAAGATTTTAATGGATACTGATAACCCTCTGGGCTTTGTTCTGTTCAATCCAGGCTTTTCACAGTTATGGAAATGACGTGTTACTGTTGAAATACTGTATTAATGCTTGATAGGGAAATGAAAGATTATTAGGTGATTCTAGAAGGAATGGTAAAGGACATTCAAGGAAAAGTATTTTCTTCAAAGAGAAGAGCCTGTAGATTTTGATGTTCTTGGAAAGACCAAACGTAATGGATCAAAGAAGCAGGAATTTTAGAAATTCAATACTAAAAACCGGTAATAAACACAAGATGTGTTTTGAGCTGTTTGGTCCTTTTCTCAAGCATTTGAACAAACTGTTGACAATATTTTTATCTCCACATACCTTTACCTCACAATGTTTGCAGTATTTATATACATGAATACTTTTCCTTTGTTAGATTATCTAATGAGAAACACTTGGACGCAACATAATGGCATAAAAAGTAGTTAATAAAAGACAATTACGAGCAATAAAATACCAGATTCCAACATATTTGAGTTCCATATATGGAAAAAATTTCTGTAGCATATGGAGTTGCTGGTGGGTTTCGCATCCTACGTAACAAAGTTTTAATGACCTCAGCTAAATACCAGTGCCCAACTAAGTTCTAGCAGGCCAAGTAGTGCAACCCTGGTAGTAAGAGTTGAAACAATGGCCATCAAGAATACAAAGACAAAAGTGCGGGTATGCTATGGAGAATAGCATGCTGTGTATGACACCAGAAAGAGACAGAGGGATAATACACTCAGTATCCAGAAGTTGCCTGCTCCTTTTACTCACCTGCTGTTTGGTAGCCAGATACATCTCTTTCCTCACAAGCCCATGAAAACAGATACCTTTCTGTAAAAGATAGGATAAAGTCAGATTCAGTGTATCTAGAGAGCACACTTTTATAAAGATAGTAGCCTTAAGAAGTAACTTTATGCTTACCTGCTGTGTTTTCTTTCTAGAGCGACATTTTGTCCTCAAAGCATTGACAACCTTCACCTTTATCCAGCACAAGAGAAAACATTTGTGAGATGTGAAGATCGCTTTCAGGGGCAAAACAGAAAATGAGCAAGAACACAAAAATCAACAACTCACCAAGGTATATTCAAAATAATACACATCTAGCAAAATGTTTTTAAAATACACAGCTACATTACATTTAAATAGCCTGCTAGTTTCAGAGGTGGTGAAGAAAATACATTAAAAATTTAGATTTTGTGATGCAATAGTAAGCTGAAATAGTGCTTTGTCCATCTGGGAGCCTACTCTCAAAGAGATCAATGAGTGATTTCAAGGCAACTGTCAATTTTAAATTGCTTAAAGTTTTAGAGAAACACCTGCTCACTAGGAATAAGAAAATTGCTCTTGGAAAGAATCATTTCCATAAGCTTTTGGAAAATTGTATTTTGTTCAATTTAAAGGAAAAAAGAAGCCTCATTTCCCATGAAATATTTTGAAACATTAATAGTGACTACTATCAGTTAAAACTTTCTTGTATTATTTCCTCATGAAGGGGGAATTCATGAATTCATAGAAAGAAATATTCCCAAATAGATAAAATTGTTAACAAAGAGTTTGAGCTTTTCACTTTATAACATTCCAAAACTAAAATGCATCTCAACATACAGAATGCTTGAGGTATTGTTCATAACCATATCACTCTAAAAATGCTTTGTTGATTAACTATTTTAAAGTACTGATTTAAATTACTAGCAATTGAATTATTTTATTGATGCTTATTATACCACACACAATTCTAGCACAACTAAGTTAACTTTTGCTTTAAAATCATACTTTCATGAGCACGTAATACCTGGAGAGTTTTAGATTTTAAATGACTCTGTAGCAGATTTTTAGCATGATTTGGAACTACATGAATAAATGAAAATGGTAAAACCCTCAAACATCTTCAGTGCATGATCTTATAAATTCAAACATACAATTCCCTTGTTTCTTATGTCAGAGTACAAACTACATAAACATTATTGTCTCAGATTGTTTTTATGGTTAGTGCATACTGAAATGTTTGTGTGTCAGAGTATTTAATTTGTCACTTTGTAATGCTAGGCACAAGATTCATTAAAAATTATGTTTCTACAGCTCTGTGCTCTGAATGTAATTTGTTTTGAATGTTCTCTAAATGGTAAAATATGTGCGAGATGCTTCTCAGGCCTGGAGCAAGCATATTTTCCATTCTAAGATATTGCAGGGAATTCTGAATCAAAATACATGGATGTTATCAGAATGCAAGTGAGATTTATTTAAAAAGCGCAACAAATGAACAAGTTGAGCAGAGCGAGCAATCCTGCAAACGACAAACAGTGATCAAATGATGAATGATCTTTGCCAACCATTCAGAATACTAGCTTTTAACTTTTGAATGCTGTTTTCAGTAATTACTATTCCTGAACCAAAAACGCTGACCAAATACGATGGGAACTGAAGATACTTACTTTTCAAATGAGAATGATTGTCCTTACAGAGGTATATGTTTCAGAAGCTAACCTAATATTTAAGATGGCCGCTTGGAGTAGATTCTTGATTAGGAGAGGTATTTATAGATTTTGACACAAATTCCATATAAAAGAATCTGTAGTTCTGCACTGAAGGCTTCTGCTTTAAAAGATTTTGCTCAGGAAAAAAATCAAAAAGGATTTTTTTTTAAACACAAAAACTGTTTCTACCTTCTATGTCTAAAATTAAAATGTAAGTGATAAATCCAAAGCTTCAGGTTGGTACCCCAATACTTAGATTTCCTGACATAATTATTTTATTAAAGCTCTGTACAATGTTCTGTGCTTACATAAAAACTGATCACTTCAATACAGTAGCTGAAATTCCAATCAGGAGCACACGCAGAAAGAGAAAATTTCAGCAACACCCTAGGCTGTAATCCACTGGAGAGACTCAAGTGTTAAGACACCCAGTGACAGCGTTTTAGGTGCATAAATTTAAAATGGACTGTGTCCTGAAGAATGACAGACAAGGAACAAATGATGATGTGGCCATTTTAGTTTTGAAAGCACAATGAAAAATGAGACTGAAAAGTATGTGTGTGTGGCTAACTCAAATTATGCGTCTCCCTAGATTGTTTCTAGAATTCAGTTTTTGCTTTTAGAAAAAGCTAGATCTGCCACTCTTACTTCTTATGTTACAGGTTGGTTTGTTTATAAAAGATTTGTCTATTTATAGAATTGAAATACTGTCACTTGAATTTTACCATTCATTAAGCTATGAACTTTGTAAGCTTTCAGAACCACATCCTACCCCACTCTTCAATAGGCTTTGTCGGAAGATACTGAGAGACGACAGAGCAAGAGACAAAGGCTAGAAAGAACTGGACTGTGCTCCTCCAGTGCAGAAAAAATGATGTTAGCGCTTCATTATACCTGAAAAAAAAAAGAGCACAAGAGTTGGCAAGACAGCTTTTAATGAGATTTGTATAATGTAAAACATTCAAAGAGCCTTTCGAGTCATGATTTTCCTGTAGTTACACATCCTAACACACTTAAAACTTCAGACATTAAATTGGCATTTCTTTCACCATAGTATCTCTTGCATGGTGAAAAGGCTGATAAAGGGATCTAAACTTCAGAAGCAAGCTTGCAAGCACTAGTTCAGGAAAAGCAGGTGGAAAAAAGAGGTGTCTACAGTGTGCTGAAACTCAGGGAATGGGATACTGCAGTTTGAGGGCTTCTGAAGATTTTGAGTTGGGGGGAGGCTGGGGGAGAATAATCATTCTCCAGTTCAACTGACTGGTATATCCTCAAATAAGACAACTTGAAAACTTCCATAAATCTGATAGGAAAATTATAAGAACATGCAGTATTTGATCTCTTGCAGATATGAAGATACTTGTTCTGATGTCTTTTGCAGAAATATGTCCAAATAAATCCTGTCCCTGCGTTTTGACAGCCATTACACTGATTTCTGATATAAAAATTAAATAAAGCCCAAGTTGTTGCATAGTCAATCTTACAATGCCTGAACATAAAACTGTAGTTACATGTACAATCACAAGTGCCTGTAGTGGTGCCTTAATTTGTGCTCACTGGAATTACTCCTGTGCCACTCCAAACAACTGAGTTTGAGCCATCAGGAACCTGCTCCTGTCAGAGCAAGCACAGTTTAGAATGACACAATGAATGTTGTTCTTTGCATCACCTCTCTGTAATAATGGACTTCCATATTCAGAAATAAAAATTCCTTCTTTCCTTTTTGTGTGCTTTTCCCAAAATAAATATTGGAACATTAAAGGCAAGCTGTATCAGTGAGCCACTGATAGAGTCAGAGTTTCATAGCTTAAGAGGAGTTTGATGCCCTTCTCACACCCACACCATTCTGGCTATACATGCTTCTACACCAAAGGTGAATGTATAGATTTAATAACTAAAGCATTAAGAAATACAACAGGAATAAACAAATAGCTACAACTAGTGATTATCAGGTCAAGTATTAGTTAGAAAAATTACAGCTATTTATGTACCCCGTTATTTCCCCAAACACATTTTAAGAGAGACACAAAATTTGTATTTTAGATGTCTGGGCATTATTTCTACCTCTCTGGTTTGCGTTCCTAGACAGAAATGTAACTGTAACCACCACCGAACCTATTAGGCACCTATAATGCCGATTTGCAGAAGGGCTCTGCTCCAACTGATTTTCTTCTAATACCTTTTACCCTGACTGTGCTATTTAGCTACAAGGGGAAGCACTTTGATATAAAAAAACCAGCCATGTGAAAAAATCAGGAGGTACTGTGAGGAAGGAACTCTGCATGTGCTTTGATTACATCAAAGCGTATGCTGCTCAGTTAGGGAAACAGATGTCTAAGGAGGCCATTCTCAACAAACAGCCCTAAGAATGAGGCTAGCTGGCAGGACTTGACTTTGAAAAGCAGCCTTATTCATGAAATCAACTATACAACACACCCAAGAACCACAGACACCCAGCTTACCAGTTTTAAAACACGTTGCAAAAAGCTAATTCACTTCTAAAAGTGTTATCCATCAGTTGTGCATTCAGAGTATTATGTTAACTCCAGTATTCCTCTTCAAAAGTATCTATTTCAGAAGGTATCATTCAGTAGGAATGCAGCCAGGCCTGAATACCCCACTAGTAACTAGTTTCCATTTTGAAGATAAGAAGAGAGAAAGCTTTTCTTCTGTGATCATACAGGCAATTCAAAGGTAATTTTAGGGCTTTTCCTTAAGAAGGTTACACAAAACCATCGCCTCTTATGTGTTAAATTTGGGAGGTGCACTTGGATAGTGTAAAGACTATCCAGTTACTTTCTGGCATGACAGCCCCTTTCCATGAAAAACCAAAACTTAAATAGAAATAGAATCTGTATTCCTTTTTGCTTTCAGGGTTCAGAAAGTAAATGGATCTTCAGAAGATGATTTCATCAAGTCTATTTATTAATGCATTTCAAGTTTCAAAAAACCTTACATATCTTTGCACAATACTTTATTTTTTGCATTTTTAGTAAAAATTTCCAAAGTGAACAAAAAAGATACTGTATAAAACACAGTGGACATGAAATTGACAGTAGTATTCCATTTCATTGTCTTGAACTTTCTTTCGGTTTTACCACATCTTGACTTGCAGTGGAGAGTTCAGTGCACATTTCTGTTTTCAGAAAACATTTAACTTAGACTGAAACTAAAATACGGCAGCATTTGTCTGCCAAAATCCTACCACAGGATAACATTACAGGCAAAAAATTTACATGTTCCAAAGTCTACCACACTCAAGAAGTTACTAAGAACTCTTGCTGAATAAAAGTCACCATTTTCGAAATGCAAACCCACTTCCAATCTTTGCACAGTCTTAAAACAAATGTATTTAAAATGACTTAAAAGCAACTACACACACTTCTAACTAGTTAAGATCATTTAGAATTATTTATATAGTCTATTGGACTTGGGGTTTCATGTACAAAATTTGTCTCTAAACCATGTACAAAAAGCTGTATTTTGAAAAAGTTACCACATACTGTACAAGTTTACAAGGAAGAGATCCCATTATATTCTGTAACGTTTTTGGCCTTGCTGGCTTGCGTCACATTATGAGAATGATTGTGTAAACCTTATACTCTTAAAAAAACAAAACAAAACAAAAACAAACAAAGGAAGCGTGTCCAACCCTTAGTAAATTCTCTCCTAAGCAAAGCCAGGAAAATTATAGCCATTTGCATCTCTAATTAGCTTGGTGCTTTTGGAAAACAAGCAATAAATATATCACAAGCTTAAACACTTTGTAATGCCCCCTTTCATCTCCTGCATAGCAGTAAGCACCTTAAGACATCTTTTGTTTCCTCTTTCAAAAATGCCAATTATTTACATTCGTCATAAAAACTTTGGAATGGGACATTGTGCTGTTGAACTTCACTACTGGTATAAAACTGTGGAAAAACTGGTAGTCCTAACTACAATTTGAACTCTGCCACAGTAGCTGGGCAGTAGTAGCTCTAGTGGTTATCGATCAACGGTATCATGCTGAAGCGTTATTCAAATATCTGATAAATTAAAAAAGACAAAACCTACAGCCTTTCTTTCCACATCCCTCAGAACACGAACTTAATTGTACTGTAAGAACATCGAAACAGCCCAATAAATCGGTTGCAATTTTTAGAACAAGCTGAATAACAGGTAGGATTTTCTACTGAAGCATGGAAATATTTCATTGAACTATTCATTATTTAACTGAATAATCAGACAAAATGAGAATATTTATGCTGAGCTACAAGAAATTAGACACCTCTATAAAACATTTTTGAAACATTCTGGCATTTGCAGAGTTTGCAGAACACCTGGTATGTCTCTGAAAGACCATTCAATCTTGTATGCTATGTCTTAGCAGCTGTTTGACAAAGATGAAATGAGTGCTTGAAACAACTTTGATCATGATAAAAAAAGTTTGATTTGATTCCAAATTGCTGTGTAAAGCATCACAGGATCCTTGACCATTACACACCATAATCCTCTGTTATCCTGAGTATGTCAATTAAACAGTAATTTCTTCATTAATAGCGGAAAAGTTTTATAATACAAAGAAAACATCCATATTGCAATTCTCTTGTTTACAATTGCACACAAGTACGGGTGTACGTTAGAAATACATGTCTGCATATAACAACGTATATACATTGACAAGTAATGTCTCCAGTGCTGAGGTGGTCTAGCTTCCTAGTCTTGTCTGGCAGTTGAAAAATAGAACTTTTTGTTTTTCAAATTCTTGAGTAAAAGTTTTCCTACAGCCATATTTGCCTGCAAGTGAAGAAAATGCAGCAATGAAGAGCACAGAAGGGGGAAAGAATCACGATACTTTAGGACTTTGTGCCACTAAATTAAAAATATGCAAGAAAACCACTTTTCTTCTTTTTGAGCTGGAAGATTCTCTCATTAAAAATCAACCATTTCCACTTGTTTTGAGGGCATATCATGCTTTTTTTTTTTTTTCTCTTCTATTTTTGAGAGTTAAGACTGGGGACAATGACTTATTAGGTTTTCTTTGGAGTGAGTTTTCCCATTGTAGGCACTAGGAAGAACCAAGGCAAAAAGCTGCAGTCAACGTCTCATATGTCCCATCTGATAACTCTCTCGGGGCCTTTGCCGCTGTGGTGGCTGAGTGGTCTGTGGTGGTCTCCTCCTTTTTAAAGTGCCTGTTCCAAAGAAAGATACACATTATTAAAATGAACTTAAAAGAAATGACTTCTAGAAAAGTTACCATAAAAATTAGATAGAACTATTTCTGAAAGGCTCCAGATTCAGACCTGCAAGGTTTTAAATAGCTTATTAACTGCACGGAGGATTTACAGAATACATTTTATTATCAACAGCAGTTTCTTAAACAGGCTGATTCTTAAAAAACGTAGCACAGAATAGTAAACAGAAGGAACTCTGATGTGGAAAATGTCTTCGAAGCGTTCCTTTGATATGCATATTATGTTATAGGACAATAAAACAGAAGTTATTTTTATGATTGTTTCACTGGCATGAATTTTACTTCATTTTGAAACTAACGTGAATTAGTTTCACACTGGCCAGACTAACAACTGTAGGTTGGGATACCTGAAACTTCCCTTCAGAACAAAATAGTTGAGGATAAAACATTACTCTAAATTTAATAACCTTACGTACTCACCTGGAAGTGGTTTATGAGGAGGCAACTTTGGATTACTGCTTGGAGTATGAACACTGCATATCTTAATGAAACCAGCCATTAACATGATCAAGGCAATTCCCATAAGCAACACTGCCCACCAATATGCCTGAAAACACAAAAAAATTATTTGGGGTTGGTGGGCTGGCAGACATGCGTAAGAGACAAAAGTCATGAAATCTGGCTTTCCTTTGCCTTCTAAAAGTCATCAAAAAGCTGTTCTGAAACATCCCTTAAAATATGACCACAGCATTTTAAAGAAAAACAACCCCAAAGTTCTAACACACAAAAAAAAGATTCCAAAATACTTCAGATCCATTCTATTATCAAATGAGTATTTCACTACAACAGAGCTATATAAGCCTAAAATCAATCAACAGCTTACACAGAATTGACTATGCAGCTCTATAATGGTGTTTCACTGTAGCTCTCCTCCCAGTCTATTATTAGGAAAGGGTCATCTAAAGTGCAATAAAAATAAGAAATGCTTGAGATCAATAAATTTAGCTCCTAAAGAGAAATCAGAGCATTCAAATATGAAGATTTAAAACAGGAAAACCCAAGTAAATTAAAAATGTGAACATTAACACTGAAACAGTGAAGTGAACAGAGGTATTAACACAAAATATTTGCTTGTTTGTTACTAGTTTCCATTCCCTTCAATCTATCAAAATATTTGCTGCACTCAAGGCACTTATAGAAAAAACTAGCAAGACAAGGACTGATTATACTTTGAAGAATTCACAGAATGGTTTGTGTTGGAAGGGACCTTAAAGCTCATCCAGTTCCAACCCCCTGCCATGGGCAGGCACATCTTCCAACCTGGCCTTGAACACTGCCAGGGATGGGGCAAACTTCAGGGATGGGCCATTCAGGATGCCAAAGTATTGTATATACACAGCAACACTTACCAACCAAGAATATTTTACATTAAACTAGTAAGATAAAAAAAACCCCAAACTTACCACAATCCATTCTGCAATATTTTCATACAGCTCTGGATTAAAAATTGCTTTCTTTAATCTAGCTAGAGGGCCATCAGCATCTACTAGCCGACACCTCATAAAAACATCACAGTAGCCTTTAAAATCATTACAAGGAGATCCAGGTTGCAAAGTAATAGTTTTACGACCAAAGTGTCTCTCCCACTGGTTAGAGCCTGTACTTGCACATGTAGCTGGGTCCACTGAAAAGTAAATATAAATTAGATTAATCAACTTAAAACATGTATAAATACTCTGGTGTTCAATCATTCAAAATGCTTTTGAAAAAAATTAAGTTTCTACTAATCTGTAAAACAACAAAATACATTCTCTTCTAGAAAATACAATGCAGTGTCTATCTGAAACTAAGTATGAACAGAATTGCAGTATGCTCTCACGAATGAATGAGATACAAATACAAACACCCTGAGCAGATTTCAGATACCTACTGCTATGTTTAAACATACAATTCAGACAAATCTTACTTTTTCTCATGCAGCAGACGTGACACAATTCTCTATCGTCCTTGCCATCTGAACTAGCACATGTACATTCCTCCAAACCATGCTTCTCACAGATAGAGCCAGCACATTGCTGTTTGAGACAAAAGCAAGAGAACACAAAAATCAATTCCACTTCTAAGTACACTGACATTAGGAAAGATATTAATTTTTAATAGCTGAAAGTATAATCATAGGTCTAAAGGTGCTTATCAGTAAAAATAATAGCTTGAATGTCTTCTGAGGGTTATAAACACAAAACCCTACAGTCAATCAACTGCAGTGTTTGGCCTTGTTTGGCAATTTTTTTTTTAGCACTGTACCCTCTTTTAGGGACTCTGAGTACCCTGCAAAACTTTCCCAGCACTGCAGTTCACACTGAGACATGATTCATCAAAACTCTGCTCAGGAAAATTAATCAAAAGCATGTCTTCAAAATATTTTATCTCAGAAAATAATGAAATCAATGACAGGAAAGATTCTGCGTTTCATTCCACTGGGGGATGACCCTTCAGCTAAAAAAATTAGAAAAAATCCCTCCAGTCTGTTTATATTCTTGTTTCAAAATCTGGGGGCTACATGGACAATTCCTCAGTCTTTACAATGACTCTAAATTAGCTGAAGAATTATTACAAGCAGTACTATTTGATTAAAAACCTGGACTGCAGAGAACAGAATTTCAGCAATACAAGTTACATCTCTAAGAGGATGACTTTGGCTTGTTTCTGCTTCCAGGTAAACATAGATCAATTTACAAGACACTTCTCATCAATATTTTAGGCAACTGCCGTGGCCTCTTTAACCCAGGAAACTAATGGCAGTTCAGAGTAATTCTATATGCTTGCACATCTGTATTACATACACATGGGTGAAGTAACTGCATATTTTCATTAAACCAAATTCAACATGTTTTCATAGTATATTTCATTTTCTAAGGCAACAAAATTACTTGACCAAGACTGAAGAAAAATGAAAAGACAGAACTAGGAAATAAACCACTTTCATACTCCAATTTGTACAAACACTTTAAGCGGAACTTTCTCAAAGAGTAAATCTAGGTTGATATTTGTTACCTATGCTTAATATTTGGTGTGTGACTCTTTGACTGAAACCAGTAAATCAAACATTTTTATTTAAAAGGGGATTAATCTTAAACTCTTCTCCAGTAAGTATGAAACCATATCACTTCCTAATACAGTGCCTTGCAATAAATGGATGATAAAAAGCCCATACCCCATTTATGCAAACTTGTGTGTTCCTGTTGCAATCTGTGAAGTTTGGTTTAGGATCAGATGCTGGACAGAGAGCACTGACACCATTACACATTCCTTCCTTTGCACAGTCAGAATCATTTCGGCACTTATCAGTCCTCAGTTTGAAATTACACTGTGCAGTACAGCAGGGGCCTTGGCTAGGACTAGAAACAAATAGAAAACACTGGATGTAAAGAAAAACCATGAACTATTCCAGAAGAACTCTTCATCCTAAAACATACACAAACTCAATGTTTCTCTGATTTGTACTAAGTAAAATGTGAATTGAAATTATTGTTTTTCCACCCCTTAAAGTAACAGAAGGTTACCGCTCCATTAGTCAGTGTAGTAACCATTTAAACTATTTACAGTACGTTAGAAAAAGAGCACAAGCACATTTTTAATTAAATATATAGAAAATAACAGCATTTCAGAGTTTGTTTATACAAAACATTAAATTAGCAAGTTGACAAAATTAATTCAGGAACAACTGATGAGTTTGATGGTATCAGTTTCAGTGTAATAAAGATTTATCTGTCACCAATTAACACCCATAATAATTTTTTTCCTACTTTTTGCAGGCACACCACTTATTGTTTAAATAAACAAGAAAAGGGAAGGAGACAGGTCAGGCCTTCTATCAGAAATCACAGTCAGCCTATAAACAAATTCTGGGGGAAGAAACATTTGTCAAAGAAGCCATATAGTATAGTTTCACTGGTTCCTCGAGAACACTTGGCTTCTTTTCCATCACAGACATCAAAACATCTGAGCCCCTTACGCTATGTACATCAGTGTAGCACCAGTGTATCTGGTGAAACCACAGGAAACAATAATTTCTCTTTCTGAGGCTGTGTTTGAGTACATATATGCCATTAAAAGCAGAAGAGTGAAGGTTATAAGATACATAACTACTTCATTAAAGCTCAGCCTTCCAAGTCATCATCTCAAATTATTCTGCATCTTCACACTATTCACAGAGTGCTCATTGGCATTTAGTGGACATTAGAAGATAGCACAAACCTTCTGCAGGTGAGCACATCTCTACTTTAAAACTACTGCATGCTAAGAAAAACAAACATGTCACACATGTAAAGGCTAAAAGACATGTAAAGCAGCTGGATAGATACCATAGTTTTCCTAAAATGTATTTTAACATGTTATTTATTGGATCTATTCTTACACTTGGATTTGCTTTACAGATCTTTGGAAACCTCTTTGTATAGGAAAATTTTCAGTATTAACAGAACTGGGAAAATGAGAATCCTAAACCAAAAATGATACATCCATTCATATTTAAGACTGTTGCAGCAGGACATAAAGCTAGACTACAATCAGCTGAACACAACAGCAAAGAAAGGAGGTGGTGGTGGCACCTGGTATACTTACAAGGGAACAACTCACCACAGGTGCTATACAAAATCTCAGAAACCAGTTATAAACTGAAAAAGGCAGGGCCTTTATTTTGGCAGAAATAATACAAATTTGCAAGGGGGAGGGAGGAGAAGACATGCAAAATTATTATAACTGTGAATTCACAGGATATGGTCCTTCTGCTGTGTGTATACTGCCAAATAGCAGTACCTGCTACTTTTACTTCCACTTCCAGGGTGACAAAGATCATTTTAGGGCAGGAAAGATTAATTAGAACAGAATTGTGTATGTTTTAGCAAAAAGCTGAGCTGGTTTACACCTAAAAATAATAGAATTTTCTCTTCATCTTTGGCTGAGTCTAACCAGATGTTAGATTTCTGTCTGTCTCTAGAGAGGCATAAAAGCTCACACTTTACATGTAGAAAAAAAATCCCCTTTTTTAGCTGAGGTAAGCATTTCAAATATATCTTAAGTCACGGAACTGAAAGACAGAAGTTGATTTACTTCACTGTAAGTCTTACGATCTTTAAAAATTCCTCTTCTAAATCACTGTGTACACAACACTGCCAAGATAAAGGTGACTTAAAAACACAGGTTGATTTCATTTATAAAACAAGGTTTTAAAAAAATAAAAATCAACCTGCTGTATCTTTCAGTCATCTTCCAGTTAGGCAATGCTGTAGAAATGGCATTAGGATAGGATCCAATTTCATATCTTCCATTATCATTTGGGCAATTAATGCTTTCCTGTACATATTGTAAGAACAGCATTCCGGGCACATCTTTCTGAATCATCCAGCTTTTGCAAGAGGCATGACCCACTTCCAATAAAGGTAACAGAAACTCAACACACATCTGCTTGCACTCAGTCCTGCGATATGTTACACTGCTACAATTCAGTGCTGTATTACCTTTCAAAAAGCTAGAGAAGTCATCTAACAGAAAGCAAGCTACAATTAGCACCAAGAAGTGTGTAGCGTAATTGTGCTTACAAACTTCTCACTGTATAAGGCATTTTAAACACTATAAAGACTTCAAGAATAATACAAGTAAACAGATTCAATTTCTAAAATACCAATTACAGCTACCAATGAATCCCCAAAATTAAATTGTACTGTAACAGACATGCACAATACCTGCAGTATTTGCCTGGTTTTAACTTGCATTTTTTATCCTCTGGTTGGTTTGCATCGTAACAGCATTCATCTTTACATTGGTCACTGTATCCACAATCACACTGTTCTCCTTGTTCAACCAGTCCATTGCCACAGATGGGTTGACCAGACTCTGAAAAATGCCAGTATATTTATGTACAAAGCAGTACAAAGAATATGCAAATAGACTTACACATGTTTACACTGACTCACAACAGCATCCAGCTAATCATGACTGAAAATGCCTGGTCAAGATGGACTTTGGACTAGGCCTCAAGTCAACCTGCAATATTTGCTTGACACCTAGCTTAGTCATTCCTACAATTCAGAGAGTTTTAAGTCTCTGAGTAACAGGTTTCTCCTGCTAACAGTGGGAGTTTCTTGTGTAGACAAGAAATCAACAATGATAAAAGAAAGTTTTCTGCTAAGCCTCCAACAGAGCAGCGTCCTGTTTTGCAGTCCACTTCCTTTAACAGAGTCTGAGGTCTTTAGGGCAAAAGCTGATGGCAGTGGGAGTAGAAGTACAACTTCTACTCCAAAACTTAAACCTACTTGCTGCACGATCTCGTGAAATTTGTGAGAGCTCATACATGACAGACTCCAGAAAGAAAATTCCTGCAAACCCCTTATTTTCTTTTTTAATATTTAAGTATTATTCCTGTATTTTAATTTGTGCTCCTTACCATTTGTCCTTTCACTGGGCATGACTGAAAATGGTCTGGCCCTGCTTTCTTTACTCTCTCCCACCAGACATTTACAAAGACAGACAGGAGCCCACCTTCACCCCCCAGCTTTCTTTTCTCCTGACTAAACAGTCTCGGCTCTCTCAGACTCTCCTTGTATGTCAGACGCTCCAATCCCTTAATAATCTTTTGCTGGACGCATTCCAGTATGCCCATGTCTTTCCTGGACTAGGGAGCCAGAATGTGACACAGTACTCCAGATCGCAAATTCAATTCTTAACTTAGAGAGTCTTTCAATAAACTAAAATAAAAAAGGAACTTGGAGCAAGTCCAGAGGAGGCCACGAGGATATCAGGGGGCTGGAGCAATTCCTGTACAAAGACAGGCTGAAAAAGTTGTGGCTCTTCAGTCTGGGGCTGCGTGGAGACCTCAGAGCAGCCTTCCAGTATCTGAAGCTGACTTCCAAGGATGCCAGAGAGGGGCTATTCATCAGGGACAGTATTGAATGTATGAAATTTCTGATTAAGCATAATAGTAATAGCTTAGCCCTTCTGCTTTCAGGATAACTAAATACATACCAACAAAGCAATTATTTCTCTTTTTCTCAAGAACTTGGCTGATATTTCGAATGCTACAGATAGAGAACTTGTTGTTGTTAAGTTTGTCCCCAGATGTAGCTCTTGCATACATGATATAATTGCCATTTTCTTTCTGTCCCAAGTTCTTGGACTCTCCTGGAGTGCACTCCATTCCAGAATCATGCTGCAAGACAAATATTTTAAAACTATTTCTATCAAGACAGGTTCTTTTATTTCTTGCTATCATTTTATAGATGCATGAAAGTAATCTAATTTGGTAATATTAACACAGAATAAAAGGTTCGTAAACCACCATAATCTTATATTCTAAGGTTTCTTGGAATACAAGAACTATGCAGAAAAACATTGTCCTTTCACATATTTCCCTGCATCAAATACAACTTGGAGTAAAATCAGAAGAACCATCTTCCAGGCTGATCCAAAAGACATTTAATTCAGTTAAATGGGACTGGTTTTTCAGTTTCATGCGTTCATATTTTTAGTTATTCTTGGGAGGTTTGTTCCCACTCACAGCAGTGGTATTAGGGATTTTCTCAAGGCATATGAAGAAAGCATTCACATGTGAACATCTGTTTTGGAAGAACTCATCATTCTTGTCATATCTTGATTTCATTTTATTCCAACAGTAGAAAGCCTAGATATCTAAGTTTAAAAATAAAAATTCCAAACCAGAAAACTTTGTTCTCATCTCCAGCAAAACCAAAAGCCTCATGAGTTCAGCTTGCCACAAAGAAATCATGCCCCTAAATGACTGGGAGACAATTTTGCTCAAAAATATTGTTCTTGGTATCTTAATCCTCTCCACAATTTTCGTAAGTAAACTTGTAAGTATAAATAACTGAACATATAAGAGGCAGTTCCATCTTCACTTGTTGAATGAAGTATCATATTAACCAATTTTGCATTGATTCTCCTCTCTAGGATAAACTAAAATGCATTTAAGTGTTTATGTGTGTGACTGTAGTCTTTCATCAAAAACAGGGAAGTTTTTTAGCAAATAATACTGTAGTCCCTTTATAAGAGATCTGAGCTAGTAGAAATAAACAATTCACAAAACCCACTGTTGCACCAGTGTTGCCAAATACTCATAAAAGGGGGTTAGTTCGGCAATGTGTTTTGTTTGTATACAATGTGCATGCAATATGCACATGCGATCCTGATCATGTTCTCCTTGTTTACAAGGAAGTAAAAATTCCATTTGCAAATCATGCACTGAAAATTGGCTGAAGATCAGTTAACAGATCAATAGCAATACTCACAGGTGAACCAAAGTTATGCCCAACCTCATGAGCAAATGTAATGTGAGAAACCTTGGGAGGAACATGAGAGCCATAGTTCTGAACAGTGATGATTCCAGTGTTCAAAGACTTCTTCTTACCATCAGAATACAGTTTACTCTTTTCACATATTCCACCAGAGCTCCCTGCATTTAGACAGAAGTTAGTCATTTAAGAAAAGTACTACTGTGTTGCTTTTCTAGTGACATTTAGAACAAGAAACAGCTTGCCTCCTCAGTGGATGTTTATGGACTAAGAGTTCTTCTGTGTAATTAATACTAACCCAATTTACAGAGTAGATTGGATTTATCCACACTAATGTTCTCAACAGTGAATGGCTACATTCACACAGTTAGCTGGTTTAGAATAACTATTAAGTAAGAGTTATTTGGGTGTTTCACCGCAGAGACAAGCCCCGATTTCATCATACCTGTAGAACAAGACTAGCAGGGTGCAATGTCCAATACAGGTAGCCTCAATCTACATCCCATTTGGATTTCACTAAGTAAAAAAACTCCCACAGTAAAATCACAGGAGATCTTTTCTCACAGCAAGAGCATTTCTACAGAATGTCATTGGTCACTCATACCTTTCAAATAAAAAGCCATTTACAATACCACCTATGTCTAATGGAAGAAATATGTTTTTCTTTATTGTTCATGTCTTGTTCATGGAAAGACAGCCAGACTAATTGAAGTGACACATGATATGCTGTTTATACTTTAAAAAAATATAGAAAACAAACCATAGCCAAAATTGTGAAAATTTGGTTATCACGTTTTTGTCCATTTGCTGTCAATTTAAATGAGTTTTTACTTTTCTTCTTTGTACCTACTGACAATACTTTCTCATAGCTCTGAAGGTTTGGACATAATTACCTGAAGGAGCTCCAACCCAAGCCAGACCAAGGACTCCATCATCAAAATCACGGTCTGTAAACACATAGGCCAAGCAATAATCATCATGATTCTGTTCCGAGTTCAGTTCCAGAAACTTTTCCACACCAATGTTAGGAAATCTGAAGGGATTGGAAGAGTCCTTCTCATCTACAGTTGTGTTAATCTAGAAGTAAATTAAAACAAGCTATAAGACATGATTAATTTTCACTTGACTCATAAATACCAGCTAAGAGGCTTACAATCATCAATACCTTGTTATGTTACATAAAGACTCAAAGGCCTTAACTTCCTACCCAGTATTTGGAAAACCAAGTTCTACAATAGAGAGAGCATTTGTGTAGTAAATCCAAACCCTATTTCTTTCTTCCTTTCCACCAGTACCCAGTTTATATTTATGCTTTTAAACCACCACTTTTAGAAGGAACTTTCCACCTATATAAGCATTACCTACTTTAGTACCTTGCATAAAGAGCAACAGTTATCTGACAGTCAACACTGCTGAAACATAACAAGTTGATTCCTGTAAAAACTGACTACAGATTCAAAACAATTACCAGGTTTTTGACAATAAATACTAAAACCAGACCAAATAAATGGGTTAGGGAACCATTTACTACAGAGACACCTGTTTTACAAAATTACTAACAATAAATGGTTACAAGTGAACAGGACTTTTGAACAATACAGGCTCCAAGCAGTACCAATGAAGCTACAAGTATTTCCAAAACAACTTACTCTTATTCGTTTCACCATGAAGCTGATGTTACGAATTCCTGAGAAATCTGTTGACTGATAAATTGTGTCAATCGCTTTAACATGGCTGGATATCTGTCAAAAACAAAAGCATCTACAGTTCAAAGATCTATGCCCTATGCTATAGGTAATCTTAAATAGTAGCAACCACAAGGCCTATACTTTACATATAAGATGTTGTGCCATATGAACTCTATCAGGACTTTTGAATCAAATGCTGATGGCAAACAATGGAAATAAATTACTACATAACCTATAATCTGCATTATCACCATGCCAGGTAACAGGCAAACCATTTTGCCTTTTTTTTCTTTTTCCCTTTTATTTTTTACCATTTAATTCTACCAACTATTCCCTTTGTGATACTCACTCGATTCATTGCTACGATAAGACAGCACGGTAGTTAAAATTCTATTCAAAGCACTGCATTTCTTTTTTTCTCAAAAAAGCAACTTGTTACAGCATTATTGTTTTATTCCTGGTAGAACACAAATGTGAAAAAAATTATCTTTACCTTTTCCAGCACCACAAAAATGCTAACTCATTGAAACCTGATTCTGAAGGTGACTTCAGAGCTTTGGAAAATGTTACTCAAACTGATTGAACAGTGTGCTGAATAAATAGTAGGAGTCAGACTTGCAAGTAGCACTGAAACTTCAGACTTCAAGAGATGTACATTAACCTGCTAGTAACAGTTTTAGAAAATGATCAACAAAAAAACAAACCCTTTTTCTAGTTAATAATATACTGACAAATGAGAAGCATCTGCCTTTAGTGATCACTGCTTTTATGACCTTCCACTATATCAGCCACTACAGGAACACATGACGGCGTCATTAGCTCACAGTGTTTTGAGCTGAAATTCCAAAAGGAAGGCAATGCAAGTGTTAACACAGATGCTCGGCAGGCTGTCAAAAGAACAGAACTCTTCAGGAAGTATCATTTTTTTAAGTAAGAACTGAGAAAAGTCACACTGCAAGTCTCACTCAGAGGTGCCAAACAAAACACAGCTGCCGTTATTAAAAGGAAATACAAGTGCCCAGGACTTTTGTCACAGACACACAGCAACTTTTTAGTGACAAAAAAACCAAGCTATAATGTCAGGATCACGAACAAGTGAAACAAGACATTCTAAAGTAAATAAGCAATATATGCGATTTAAATTATATTTATCAGAAATACATAAATATAGTAAAAGCAAATAATTTAAAATTAAGAGATTGGAAATACCTGTGCAATTACAGCTTCCCTTGTTCCATAATGTTTGTAGAACAAATGATCAGTCTGAATATACAGCTGACATGTATTTTTTTCAGCCTGAGTGGCACGCTTTTTTCTTAAAAGCTGTGGACCATCGTTCTTAGGCGCTTCAAAAGGCTTCTACATATACACAGGAAATAAAACTACTTAATTTCATAGATCTACATGCTGCATGAGATTACCTAAGAACAGCAATGGATTTTTCTAAACAGACTCTACTAATCCAAACAGATTTTAATTCTTTAAGCCACAAATTTCATGAATCTTGAATTAAGTAGGTTATAGCCAGTTTTCAAGTACAACATTTATTTTCAGTATGTCAGTCAAACCCTTCTGTGCATGTCATTTGGTAATATAAAGGCAGTCAATGTGAAATAGATTTTTTTCATGCATGTGATCTTTGGAGTCTTCCTTTTTCATAATCTTCTTCCACGATGAGCCCTTTGCATATTAGAAAATACACATTACTGTGGGACTTAAATGCCCCCTCCCTAACACGAGTTATTTCACATTGTAGTTACCTTTGTTGGCTATTTCAGCAAACACAAATATTTATGCACCTCGGCAAGAAACAAATGGTAAATGAAGTAACATGAAGTTAAAATAATGCTTATCAGAACAGTATCTGCTAACACGTTTGCCTCAAGGTATTCATAGATTGATGGCCCACTCTCTCCATGAAGTTTTAAAAGTAAATTTTTGGGAAAGCACGTTACTGTTACCAACACCCAGTTGTGTAATACTGTTGATAATTTAGGAGTCACAATATAAAACTTTAAGTTGCTGATGCTATTTAGAAAGACATACTGCTAGTTTAGTTGGCATATACTTAAGTGACACCACAAATCGATGCCAAAACTTGGAACAGTTTGGAACATAGCAAGAGAAACTCAACTTACTGAGTTATTACTATACTGTAAAAGGGGGGTTTTATGACAAGTAGTGCAAACCTGAAGGCAAAAAACCTGCAGGACTCAACCATAGACCACCTACATCTTATTACTGGCAATTTGTATCGTGTGGTAACCCTTTCAATCTTTCAATATTGCTACTAAACCCCTCCCACTCATATCATTTCATTTACCACTGAAAGCACTCAGATATTACAAGAGTGTTACATTAACATAAGTTGAAAATCTGAAAGTTATTACTCTTTAAGGACCAATATATTACTTAGAGATCAAAGGATCTTGAAACTCTCCTTCTCAACTACAGTGAAGTATATTCCTCATCTCAAGCTGGATTTCCACATCCATCTAAAGTTCCAATTGTTGAAAAATTTGAGATGATGTAGGATTCATTAAGACTATGAGCTAGCACATTTATGCTATAGAAGCAATGAGAAAAGGAATTTGGAAAAATATGTTAATAAGAAACCTCTAGCAATAATTGAAGTACCTCACAATGCTGGGGGATGATGACCGACCAAAAGTAGAAGAGACAACATACAAGAAATAGAAAGTTATTACACTAATTTCTAATCAACATAATCCATTAGCCTATGTTGTACCTCTGTTATTGGTTCTTCTATACCAGTCATCTGGTACTTCTGCATTCTTTCAAATACTGAATGATCTGCACAGCCTCCTTGTGGTCCATATTTATGTGGATATTCTAAAAAGAGGAAGGCCAAGTTGAATTTTCAAATTCCAAATATAAGCAAAACATGGCTGTATCACTCCAACTCACTCAGTTTGTACCCAATATTGCCCATGTGGTTTGAGGGAAACATTCTAATATTCAAGCTTTATGCTGCTGTTTCTTTCATTAAACATTTCTACCAAGATACATTCTTAGTTTTACAAACAGAACTGACTATTGCTTCTTAACATTGCTTACTCATAGATACCAAAAGAAAATATGAGCAGCAACATCTAGCATAAGAATAAGAGCTATTATTTATACAGCTGTACCAATGAACTCAAGCTAACAGCAGCCTTAAAAAAGTGAACTCACACTAGAAAATTATTACAGATCAAGTATATTACAGACTGCTCAGGTAAGAGAAAGGTTCTCTTTATTCTACGTGGCAAACTAGAACTAAGAAACCCTGCTAACGTTCCTAGAGGATACTATTGTTTTACTCATCTTCCACAGAATTTTTGAAAATATTTTATATTCTGCAACTTAACAACCAATCCACAAGAACAGAAACTCTGGTGATCCTTGGTCTCAAACTCAATTGTACAATTCTAGAATCATGAGTTTGCCAGCAATGTGACTGACAAGATAAAATGTACGATTTCCATTCTGGAAAGTAAACAGTACAATTAAGGATAAGGGATCAGTGTGTGTATGCATATATTCATGTGTGTGTGTGTGTATGCATGAGTATAATTTTAAAGCTTACAGAACTACAGATTACAAAATTTACAGATTTATTTAGAACTCAGAGTAAAGCAGAACAAGACTCCATGCTGGACATTCAAACTGGCTCAGTGAGAATATCATACAATTAGCTGCTTACCATCATTCTTTCAGTGCTTGTCAATGTAGCTCTCATTACCCATATAATGTGGTTTACACAGATATGGTTAGGTTTTGACAGTTAGTACCTATTGGAGATTTATAAGCAACCCATACTTGCAGAAGCTTCATCTGAAGATAAGAAGTAGTGAAGGTAAGAGGTTTTGCCCCTTCAGCTTCTCAGCAGACTGGATCCCATTATAAATTGGTGTCCCAGTAAGAGGTCATGAAGTACAGATTATGGGAGTCACATATGCAAATACTTAAGGAATTAGTTTCTGCAGGGCAAACCACAGTTTTACCATCATGTCAAGGGGGTGCAGGTTTTGTCAGAAATGTATAAACTATACCAAGGTTTGTTGTTTTGGGGGAGTTGTTGGTGGGTTGGTTTTCAGTTGTTTTTTGTTGTTGTGGTTTGTCAAACATCCCCCCTGCTTTTAAGAAAGTGTGAGCATCTAGAATCAGAGAGTAAATAGAACATACAGACCAGAGTAGATTTATAAAGCCTAAGACCTGGCACCAAGGACCTGATGTCCACATTATATGGATTTTACCCTGGACTTGCTCTAGTCTGGTTCTGTGAAGTCAAAGCCTTTTAGCAGCTGGAACACAGCAGATGCACCCTTAAGAGTATGTACTCTGGTACAATTTCAGCTGATAGTATGGTTAGCCCTAGCACGGTGCCAGAAGAATAGAGAGAAAAAGAGATAAAAAAAAAACCTCCTACTGGCAGCTACCTCACCCAATTTGGTTAGCAATGTAGTGGAACAGTGGCTTTGCAATAGCCAATATTAAACAAAAAGTACCACTCACTGTTGAAGTCATCTGTACTTTTTGTGATCCTGTTTACTATCACTAAATGGGAGTGAATAGCAAAGCATTACATATATGACCCTTCCCTTTATCTCCACCATTTTTTTTCCCCCATCACAGTATTAAAAGAAAAAAAATATCTACTGTATTTAAGTTAGCTAATATTCTCATTACCCATTACCAATGTCACATCACCAACCACTTATCTCTGCAACAAAAGGACATTAGACAAGGGTGGGAATAATGGACAATTCTGCCTCACCATAAGCACCCTTCATCTACATGAACCATTGTAACTTTGAAGCAACTCCTGCAGGTGGTAACTGCAGGAATCCACAGAAATTAACTGGAAACATGGCTGCACAGCGTATTTTACACTAGCACAAAATACCATTTTCTGCTATCACCACTTCTATTCATGTCATAATACGGCATTATGACAATTGACAGAGCAGTTCTAGAAATAAATGTTCTCAGTGCATTACACAAAATAAGCAGTCTTTCCTCTGTATTTTGTTTCCCCAAAGATGTTAGGAAATCCCTTAATACATTTTTAATACTGACTTCCTGCAATTCAAACACATATTTCTCACTTAAAAAGTAATAATCTAGTAAGAAACACGTTAAGTCAGTTAAAAGTAGAAAGAACATGAAACAGTCTGCAGCAGCAATTGCCAAGGTTTAGCATGTGTTGGAAAAGACAAATTCCCCAGGGACAGATTTGAATACACTCTGCTAACCACAGGAGGCAGGTAATATAGCATAGTTCACTTTGGAACCATGTCTAGCCTACAAAGTTGCATACAAAGCTTTCTTTTGATAAATGCTGCATTACTTCAAACCATGAAGGCACTATTCCCTCCTCATGTTTTGAGACTTCCTATTTCCATCATCCCCTTCTGCAGTTCCAGTTTTAAATATCTGGAGCTAATCAGGAACTACATGGTGTCAGATGACTTGGGCAATTTTGACCCACACCACAGAAATCTGGTCCATGTTCTTGTGATGCTTTTAAATGCTTTGAGAGGAGCAGCCTTCTGCCAGCTTTTTGGGATCAACAGCTTCTCAGTCTATCCCTACCACAACCCTGTGAATTGATCCAGAGAACACACGTTCCTTTACCATTAAATGATTGCTTACAGTGAATGCAGAGCTGACAAAAAACTGGAAGCCTACTTTCCATCAGATCTCTGAAAGAAGATTTTAATGACAGGATCAATGCTCTTAGTAGAGAAAAATCCTCAAGCAAAACAAATGCTTTATTTTTCTTTTCCCATATTGTCCCATTTCCCATTTTCCAATTTCAATTACTAAACATCCTGACAAAATGTTAAAACTGTGAACAATGTAACAATAACAAACCTAACCCCTCCCGCCTCAATCCTGACATTTCAGACTTCGACAATGACATCTTTTTCTAACTAGATGGCAGATCATTAATAATTATATATACAACTACAGACGCTTTTTAAGAGAGGCACCTACCCACAACAATTCCTGGTCACATGAACTTTTTTCTTCTACTTGTCAGTAAATAGCGTGATCTGTTAAGCATTTAGGCCAGCTACTTATTGGATACTGGATTGGGGCAAGGGTGTAACAAACTTCTATTAAAAATGCTGAAAATCCAGTGCTTCAGCAACCACAGAAATGCGCCCAATTCTAGCAAAAGCAATACTGTCAGAACAAATCTAACTTTAAGAAGAGACAAAAACCCCACCTTATTACTGATTGCATTCTAAGCAGTCGGTCACACTGTGCTCCCATGACAACTGCCAAGTGACCTTCATTATTAAACTGACAACCATGATATGAAAAAAAAATAAAAAAGCAGCCGAATTCTCACTAAGACACAGTTTGCAGTGGTCAGTTCATTCAGGAGCTAGGGCTTTCCAGAATTACACGATACTTGACTTCGTGTTCTCGGCTGTACAGCTCTTTCAAGACGATAAAGGCAATTAAAAGACCATGTTTATTTTCCTGAAGGTCTGAACAGGATTTTCCTGTCCACTGTTGATCTGAGGAAATACAGATTTTGTATTTTACAGTCTGAACTCAGGGGTACATTTGAAGCATTTATGATTTAAATAAAGTAAATACAGTTCCAATGAAAGCCTAATCCTTAAAAGTTTCCAAAATATTTTAATGAAAATAGCAATTTGCATCTTTCTAGCCCTAAATTATAAAACAGTTTGACCAAGAGTGACTTAGAAACTAAAAATCATTCAACTTGTGTTTCAAGTCATGAATAGAAGGCTGCCTTCCACTGGTCACCACATCCACTGTAACAGACAAAAGCTGCCTTATAAAGTTGACAATATAATCCCCACTTACAAAAACCTCCTTTTGTTTAACTACTGAATAAGAACTCATTGAGATGCTAATCATATGTTGCATTGTGATTTCTGAAAAGCACTAAAAAGCATATTGTTTCAAAAGGCTGAAACATGGGTGACCAAAACATACCCCAAATTAAAGCAAAGATGACTTCTTCCCCCAGTCTCTCCTGAGTTAGAAATGTTAGCATTTTTGTTCTGTGTAAGACACCAGTGGTTTGACTGTTTCACAAAAGTCAGCTTTAGGTTAGAGCAATAACAACAGATTTGCATGCTTGTTTTTATTTTTAAAGCTACTGTAAAGCTTAGGGGTTTTTTAATGTTGGGGCTTTTTGGAGCTGCAGTTCAATGCAAAAATAACTCATGAAAGGAAAAAATCAGCCTCAAAAGCACCATTCAGAAAGTGACAGGAGCAGTTACATACTCCAGATATTTCATACCACAGAAATCCTAGAGGCCTCTAGGATACCAATGAAAAAAATTAAACTATACAGTCAGTATGCATGCACATCAGACTCTGTATGGACAGCATCCACTGGGAGTGGCACATTTCCAAACAGTGCCACTCAGACATAGCTCCAGGATGGGCTGTTTCCAACCACGCCGAGCAAACGGCAATGGTCACTCACTTGGCAATCTGGAAGCTGTATTGTACCATTGCTTCCATGTGGCTCTCCTGAATAGGTTTAGAGAATCTCCTCTGATAACCTGATTTTGTTTCTAACTGCTAATTTTTATGCACTAGATTCAAGAGGAAAACCAGTGTAAGCCAACATAGCATCACCTAAGCAATTAAAAAATTCATATCCTGCTCCCATTCACTTTAATAACATTAATATGAACCAACTTCATCACTAGTTTCTTCCATCTCTCAAATGATCCATTTCTTCCTCCAACAGAGATCACTTCTACAAAACAATACTAACATTAACAATACTTTCATAAAATCAAATTCTGTTTCTTTAAGGTACAGTTCAATTTCTGTCATAAGAGAATATTTTTAGCCACCCACACAGCATGGGTGACACAAGACAATCTTCTTGTTTGTCTTAGCCTTTGGAAACTGAGCAAATCACTTTACTGCCTTATGTCCCTTTACTTCTCTCCTCCCTCTCTTTTCTACAACAGGATTAATAAAACCCTTTGTAAAGCAGACAGTGACTTATTCACAGAAATTGCTATGTAAGTGGTAGTCTAGTATTCTACTATCAAGCAGTGAATTGAATGGTTTGAGACCTACAAGACATACCAAAGAATTTAGAAGTATGTTCAAATTATTCACAGAAATGTAAGAAAATATAAGATACATTATAAGAGATGCATCTTACAGTTTCATTTCAGGCTTCTGTGGGGTTTTCTTATTATTTTTCCACACTACTCTCCTGTTACAGCAAACCATGTAATACTCCACTAGCAGCTAGCAAGGCAAACTGTCTTCTCAGACTTCCATCTGCAATGCTCTGTAGAGCTGAAAATTAAATGCATGCTGCAACTTCTCTTTGAGAATCAAAGGCAGTGTATGGAACACTATCCTATTAAGTTACTTTATTCTCAAATATGGGTCTTGTATGCACCAGGAAGATATACATTTAGTCAGTCAGAAAACAAGTGTAGCTCACAATGTACATAAAATTCAGGAACTGTGTTCATTCAGAAGCCCTTTGAAATTCTGCAACTTCTATTTGATTTTGGGTTAGTAATCATATTTACAGAATGGTGTAACAGGAAGGACAAACATATCTGCTAGCTTACAGCAATTTTAATACACTCGAAGACAGCATACATATTGCCACTGAATGCAAAATACAGCTGTATTCCAGAAGCTTTATTCAATTAGAATAAAAGTAAACAATATTTGCTGACTTTTTAGCAGAGAAAGATCATTTCTCTTCACTGTATTCATGCAAGAGTAGTAACCAGAGAGAGTGTTATGCAACAACCCTGTTTTTCACTGGCTTACAGCACAGAGAAAATTATAATATATACAGCCAAGTCACAAGCAGGGATTTTTCTCATCTATCTTATTTTTGACATTTCACAACACAGTTTCATTATGACATACTTTGAAAATGATCACGAGAATGGCTCAAGTAATTTTAATGGCCTAACCCAAGACTGCTCATCCAATTCCAAATGGGATTTCAAACTCAAGTCTTCTACACTTTGCACAATGGCCTGATGGGACGAGTTTTTAAATGAAGTTATAGTTTAAATCGATTTTTAAGCAAGACTGAAGTCCTACATGAAGTAAGCTTGCAACACCCAACTTGCTAGCTTCAATAATCAAAATGTAATCTCAGAATGACTTTCTGCCAACATCTACTTTGAAGACTTTAAAGTTGGAATCACAACTTTATTACTGTATATTTCGGGTTCAGCATAAAGTTACCTTAAGCATCAAATAAAAATTACTTATACTACAGCTGAAGACTGATCACACATAAAAAGGCAGGTGGAGTGCAGGAGAACCCTAATGCACCAGTTCTGAAGATGTAGAAGTATTCCATGGTACTTTCTCATCCTGCTGGGCATTTCAACTAAGACTAGACTTCTGGGGCTATACTCTTCAAATTCAAATAGTTTTCTCTGTACACTTCCACTATCTACTGTGTAGAATGGGACATACTGGGTCCCAACATATCTTCTAAAGAGATATCTGAAGGGAATTATGACTATGTAAACAGAAGCAGCTTTTGTTTCCCAGAAGTACCACCTTCATCAGATGTAAGTAAACAGGTAGTGACTTGAACACTAGTTATCCTTTATTTTCCAGTTCCCAGGGAAAAAACACTCAGTATAGAGCATTTAAGAATGCATTTTTCAAAAGAAACATGCATCCATTGAGTACAAAAATACACTGCTTATACTCTTACAGAATTCTTAAAACGGCACAATAAGCAAGACTCACATTGGTTCGGTTTGCCATAAATCTCTTTCAGACCATAACTGTATATGAATCATGTCAGGACAGCATGATTCAGTGTCATACTCAGGCAAAGTTTCATTTGATGCTTACAAATGGCTTACAGGTTTTGACATTCAATTAAAAAAAATTATTTTATCTATAGCAAAAATGGATGGACTCACTGATATCATCTTCATGATAAATGACAGAGTGGAACGGTAGAGTTTTGTCCTTAATATATCTCTCTGCTGGCTCAATATAAAAAGTCCCACTGTGCGTTTGGATGAATCCTTCAAATTTTCCATCAATAACAGACCCATGGCTAAAACTTCCCTGCTCACCTGTTAAAGAAAAATAGTGCATTAAGAGATTTCGTATCTTTCTATATAAAGGTATACCTTTTATACCTTCTTATACCTCTTTTTATACCTGCTTTTAAGCTTTCAGTCCTGTGCAAAGCATACACACTACTAAACGTGTTAAGCAGTTGATGCTAAAGAATGATACTTGCATCATTACACTGATTGTGCCCCAGCTCACAACTGCTAAAACCTATATGAATCATGTAACAGTAAGATTCTGAGTAACAGCAGTAAGACTTGCATAAGTTTGTGTCCGAATTTTAAAGACTAAGATTGTTCAATAGTAAGGCATACAGTTACCCCAAAACCAGTTACCAAGTTCAATAGCTTCCTAATCAGTTGCGTAAGTGACATGTTTAAGAAGCATATAATGAAGAATTCAACTCCGTATTTTAAAGCTGTCACATACAGAGCACATATATCCAAGTCTTGTTCTTCTACATCTATTCACACAATTATAAAAATAATAATAAATCAGAGTGCAAGCTTTCAAAGAAAAACATTCCCTATATTCAAGGCATCCATTTTTCTCTTGAAGTGTAACGCTCTTAAAACTTAAACTTAGCCCTCTGACCTACTTAAGTCAACTGGTAAATTAGTCTACATAGATTCATTTTAAGTGCTAAGGCTGTATACTTCTTTAAAAACTCAGTTTAAAAAAAACAACCCCAACATTTCAAGACTTTACTAACATTACTAACAGATCTTCAGGAAGCAGTTAGATTCCTTTCAGAACCAGACTGTATGAAGAGGAACAAAGTCTTAATCTGTTTTTAAATCCTTAATTCTCCTTCCTTTCTAATAAATTTTATCTTTTGTATTTACTGAAATTAGATATATTACCCGTAATGATGGTAGCTCCATATTCCTTAAGCTCCTTTAAACTAAGAACAGTACCTAATATTTAAGTGCAGATGTACTTTTTTTATAATGCAGAGTTCTACAAAGATTATGCTCATAAACACAGCTGAAGTTCAAGTTCTATGGATATGAAAATTATTAGTACTCATTTTTTAAGTGTGACATATAAGAATAAAAGCAGCTGGAGTTTAAATTCCTTTAGACGCATTATTAAAGTTTAATAATACAGATGCATTATTAAAGTTTAATAATACAGGTAACCCTAATCATACAGATACTATTTTTTTGCATGTACAATTAAAACCCTTCCTATTTAAAATGAATGCACTTTAACCCATTTTAAAGTGTTGTACTTACCATAAATATGTCCAGTGTAAATATGGGAGGTATCATAATCAATTAGTTGGTTTGATATTTGTACTTTAAAGTCATCACTAAAAAGAGATGTATCTCTCTTCATTCGAAGGTTGAAGTGTCTAAAGTGAATAAAACAAGATGGTAAGTTGGCTTTGAGCTTCAATTACAAAAGTACTAAGCAAAGTACTTCTAACCAAGATTTTCAGGCAAACAATTTGCAGACCATGTAAAATTTATCTACATAAAATGTTTATATGATATGAGAATTAGACCATAGCCTAGAAGGATTTTCTTAAGCAAGATTATTTAGATGCTTTTGACACAAGTCGCTAGACTTACAAAATTTAACCCAGTAAAAAGGGTTAGACTTAAATGCATAAATCTAAAATGCTGAATTTTACTATACACTTGTTCCCATTCCTCCAGAAGACACAGATGTAGCCTAAGGGAAAAAGCAACTATCTTATTTTACAGCACTGTGGAGCAGAAGAGAAAAGCAACCATCGGCTTATTTCACTTTCATTGCCAACATTTAAGCAGTGTAAATGAAATGTAGGTGAGCTAATTACCATTTCAATTGAAACTCCAAAAAATAAGATGGGCAACAACATTTAGTACAAAAATACTTACACTGGTAGTTACATGCACAACTGCATAACGACTTTACTCACTGAATGATTTTGTTCAAATTACAGTACTGCGTTCTTTGATGCAAATCCTACTGCTATCTTTACATGAAACATACCACATTTTCTTTGCACAAAAACAAAAGTTTGGTTCAGTGAAGTCAAGCAACATAACTGAAGTGTTTAAAATGCCTGTCATTGTGTGAATTCATACCTGTGACCACCATTAGCTTGCTTCAGAATTTCATTTGTTATTCTCTTAAATTTTGTATAAAACATTGTGCAAATACAGATCAGTGAACTTTCGAAACTTCAGTCATTCCAATTTTAGTCTTGATTTTCTTCCTATATTTTCCTCTTTTAGCACTATCACAAAATTGAAGGAATATTATAGTTATGTCACCAATTTATTACACAGCAAGTAACTCTGTAAGTCGACTACATCTGTCAGTCTTCATCTAAAAAAACTGTGACCAGATTCTCAGCATACACAGTACACTAACAATAGAGCTGACTTTCCACAGGGAAAACTAGTATCCATTTGTGTTAACAGCAAAATAACCCAATTAAGTGCCACAGTATAAAATTGATTAAACCTAACAACTTTTTAGCATAGCTGAAGCATATACAAAATATATCTTCTGTCTTCACCTGCACATTAAATAATATAACACTACATTATAAGTACAACTGTACATTAAGATGCAGAATTCAAGATCAAAGAAAAAAGCCAAGCCTATACTTAAAACCTGATATGGGCTCTAGTGACTCATGTTGACTAGAAATTCAAACAGTATTTCACAAACTATCATTATTTATTATTGTTGCCACTGTTAATAAAGCTTCAAAGCAAGTATTCTCCTCTGGTGATGCGTTATCTACAATGAGGTTATGAAATTCTGAGATGTGGCTGGTATATGGGGAAGGTTAAATTTCAGCAATTCCCTGTGACTCTCAGGCTTTCTGCAAGCCAAACCGTGCTTGTATTGGAGTTTCAGTATGAATGTACGAGGGCAGATTCTGCTATTAAAAAGAAAGAAATAGTTCACTACAGTTGCGCTTGAGTATTCGAGCCACTGAAGAACACACCAGTCAACAGTAGCTATCCACACCTACATTGAAAGGCATGTTTTATAACAGACAGCAAGTATTTATAATATCACATATAAATATAAAGTATTCTTCTTAAGTTAATCTCTTTATTTGCTCTGTAAATCTGCCTTTTGGTAACACACAGGTTCATGATGATGAGGAGATAACATTAACAATCAAGCCAGACCATCACCATAGGACAGAATGCTACAATATTATGCAATACATTTTCCAAGGAGGGGAGCAGGTAGGTGAGAAGTCCTTTAAGCCACCTTGTGTGGATCTTTTGGACAGAAGTTAGAAATGAACAGGCAGGAAAAAAAAGTTAAGACCAACACTGACAGAAATTTGATGAACTTCATTCAAGTACCCCAAAAAGCTCCACTCACTTTGGTTGCAATAGGTTAAGGTGTTAAGAGAGATAAAACTCCATTTTAGTTTGAGTCTTCCCAGTGACCGAGTTCTCCAGAGTTACCAAAGAGGGGTCACACTCTCTTCAAGTGCATCTAAACTGAAGTTAAATTACAAGAGCTCTCCTCCCTTCTCTAACAGTTGACAGAAGACTCTTGCCATAAGCAGTCTGTCATTTCACCTCTGATCTATCACTTCAAAATGGACTGTCAGAAGTTGTATATACCAAATAAAAAGTTTCACTAGTTTTAAAATTAAGACACCTCTATTTATAATTCTTTAATTTCCCCCCTTCTTACTTTCTGCATTGGTACATAACTCACACTACAAATTCTAACCTGTGCTGTTGATTATTTATTAATAAAAGTAGCTTATTTTGCAGGATCAGAGAACTATTTTAAATACAAAAATACAGCTGTGTTTCACAGTAACAAGTCTCTGACTATTTATTTCTGAATTTAGTTAAACCATTAGATTACTCGATCATCTCACAACTATTTTTAAACAGTTCTTTTCCTAGGCATTCAAACATACTTGATGGAAACAGGGTGATCTGTCTGAACTGTTCATCCTTTTAATAACTAAAAATGAAGTGACAAACCTTCCTTTAGTTCTCCCCCACCAAAAATGGGAGGGGAAATGAGAGGCAACTTGGGCGTGGAAAACAAGCATATATTCATCTCTACTTCCAAGAATTAACAAATTTAACAAATCACCAAACTTCAAGCAATGGCAAATCTAAACCACCTACGTTATTGCATAAAGCCTACAGCCATAAAACCAGAATTTACTTTCTCAATATGCAGAGACATCTTGATGTATTACTTACAAACGTCAGTGACATGCACTGCACTAAAAAGATGCCAGTTCATAGGTGGGGAGACTTGAAAGTGTAATCACTTATTCAAACAAATGGAGAATTGGCAGGGACCTCACTCCCTGATCCAGTTCACTTTAATTTCTCAGTAAGAAACCTTCAAAGGCCCTACAAAATCCATTTCAGTATCTCACCCAATATCTAAGTTTCCCTAACATTCACTCTGAATTTCTTGAAGCTGGTATTTCTTCCCCTTTGTTGAAACAAATGTAATCTAGTAGCTATCCTTCTCAAAATGATGCAGAAGATAATGCATCTCAGGTTTCTTTCCTGGCTTAAATCCAGGAACTCCATGAATCTTTTAAGGACAGGAGTCTCCACAGAAGTTCACCAAATTTTTCTGTATCGTTCCTGAATATAGTTTCTAAAACTAGCCACAATGGAAAAAATAAGGCTTCAAATAAGACTTTTGGCAATTACCATTTCTACAGCATGCATCAAGTTCTGTATAGCAGCACCAATGTAAACTAAGCTATTCCCTAGCCTAGCTACACACCAGGCAGAAGATTAACTATTTCCAGAAAAAAGGGTTTTTTTATTTACACATTTACTACCTTGCACAAGACATTTCCCAGCTTTAGTGGTCTCTAGAATAGAATTAAATCAATTAAGACCACGTTTTGACCTTTCTTATTTGTTACTGCTCCTGTCTCAGACTTTCCTGAAAACTGGCATGGTAACGGACCATTACTTGATTACTGTATGGTAGCTCATTTGGTTGAAGGCAGAATTTTCACTAAAACTGTTTATATTGTTATATACAATCTGATTATAAACTACATCTTATTCATTAATGGCAGCACCCTAAAGACTACCAAGAGGGGGATTTTGATTTCACTTTAGCTTACCTCAGGGAGACTATGTCAGATTTCCAAGTATGTACCATAGGAACTCAGTGATAATTGAAGAAAAAAAGTTGAGAACACCATGATTAGCTGAAATCCAGTAGTTTGCCATGGGCTTGAGTTACAGCAATCCCATGCTCTAATCACAGAGCAAGTACTTTAGAGAAATAAAAAAGCTGTGTGTATATACTGACAGCACTTGGTAAAATGAACATAAAGGTGTACATGGAAGAGTTAACTCTTAATCTGTTATTCCATTTCTTTTGACTTACCTTCCAAGATCAGTTATTTCACCATGATGAAATGTCCAATATATTGGGACACTGATGGCAAGTCTGCAGACTTCTCCAAAAGTGGAAGAAAGAGCTATTACCAGTAGAACACAAAAGGGCACTCTTGGAGCTTTCCCTTTCCTACCTTTCCTCAGTCAAACTGCTGTAACCAGTGGCAGGCTGAGCAGGCAAAAGCACTCAGTGACCAGAGGAGATTTAAAAAAGGAAAGGAGATGGAAGAGTTACTCCACAGCTGGAAGAAGTGGCTGGAAAAAGGGAACAAAAAGTGACAGGTTGGCAGCAGCATGGAAGGTGACTCCAGTATAAGGAGAGTTCACTTAGGTTCATACTTTTTTCTTCTCAGTAGGAACCTGAAAAATCTTTGCAGCAGTGCCTCCATGAGCCTCCTCACAAGTCAGGATCTAGAAGATACTACTCTGCTTGAGGTGCAGGTCTTTTATCCTTACTTTTCCCACTTAAGAAGTCAAAAACTCTTCTCTGAAAAATGGAAGGGGGTCTATAAATGGAAGGGGAGAATAATTTGAGCACTTCTTTCTTACTGCTTCCACATGAGGCATCAAAACGTAAACTCATTTCTCACGGACTGTCAGACTTGCTCCAACCCTGAGCTATATTAAACAGAAGACAGCTTAACAACTTAATAGTACATCTAAACTACTAAAGCTAAGTCTACAGAACCATCATACTTCTGGACATTATTATTTTTTACATTGTTTTCACTTACTATTAAATCCGCACAACACACTCCATCATCATTTAACTGTCAGTTCCCATGGGCCTGCTACTGACACTAAAGAAAACATAGCTTTGAAACAGAACATGATAGGGTTTCCAGGTTTATCAATCTATTACCCAACTGGATGCAGTTAACAGGTATCATCATCTCCTAAGTATTTATCTAAAAAACAATCTCTACAGCATTGCAACACTCAGCAATCCCAGATAGAATGCTTGCAGCAGCTTAAGTTTGTTTTCCATCCACACCTCTAGGGTGGCACTTGTGATTGTTCAGAGATTTCTTTCCTGACCTTCAGAAGTCAGACTTGTTAAGCTTGTTATTCTAGGAAACAGCTGAGGACACAATCTTCATCCTAAACAATTTGCCACTGATTATTCTTGATATACATAGCTGCAAACATGTACGCTATCTCAGATAACAGAAACCATCCAAGTAGGATTAGAAGTAGCTACATGTTGGCTAATTTACATTCTAATAAAGTCATTCAAGTATTTCTGTCCTGAAGAGTATGATGCAGAGATTTTAAGAGCAGAAGAGTTTTTACCCAAGATTGATATTTTTCTCCCCCTTTCAGTAAAACTTTTTTTGGAAGTTAAGTGGAGATTCTGACATTTCATTTGCTATTTACCTAAAATAATCTTACCAGTTGTATTTACATAGAGTTGAATATTTATATGCAGTGCAGTGTTCTAACATAATGGAAAAAAAAAAAAAAAAGAGATAAAATACTGGGTAAAGATGTACTAGAATAAAATCAGAAAGTATCAAAGCTAACACATGAATTCAAACTTAGAAAGTCGTTTAGAAAGAAGATTTCTTAGAGAAATAAAGATATAGAAAGACATCTGCTAGTTGATAATATGAGCACATACGAAGCACATAGCTGAAGTACTTTCATTTAAGTCCACCACTTTTAATTTCAAAAAGATGTTTTTTTGAGAACAAGGCTATCCCTATTGAAGTTTGTCAGCCAAGGAGCGAAGTTCTAAAGCATAAATACCAATTTCAGGAGTACGGCTGGGAAAGCCTGTGTCTCAGCTGGCCAGTCTCCCCAGCCCACTGTACCAGGCACTTCCTAGACAAAAGCCAAGTGAAGCACTAAATGCCTTTCCTCCCAGCCCCCACAAGGCCTACACATATTCCAACTCAGTGTATTTAAACCAAAATGCAAGACATGTAACCAACAGATCTACCCTCTAAAATACTTTTTAGATTCAGTTAATTTAAAAATGAGTAAGAACTCAGGTCCCTGTTTGTTTGTTTGTTTATTTACAAAACAGCTATAGAAAGTGAGACCTGATTTAGTGGTCTCTTACTGGGCTAGTTTTTTGTCCAGGTATGTAACTTAAAAGGTACAACAGGTGGGGGATGATTGAAGAATGGTCACAGAGTACCAAGTAAAGCTGTAAAAGAGACAGTAAGAACTAAAGGGATTTTTAATTCTTTTATTTTTAAATTCCAGATAGCCCAAAATGAACTGCAGTAAGCAAACCTTGCAAAAAATTCACTTAGTAAACCTCATGGAAATAATTCACAGAAGCCAACCAGTCAGTCCTATTTGATGAGTGCTAAATCAACCTATTTAAACAGACTAACTTCTTAAGAGCGTGTTTAAGTGCACATGGAACTGAAACATGGACACAACAACTTTCAGATTACTCCAGTAACAGTGAAATCTGCTTTACGTTCCGACAGGCTCACAGAACATAGAAGACAAAGCCACTTCATGAATTCAGTACTATGTTGCATGCACCATTATAAAAGTACTTAAAAATATATGCCATAAAGAGAACATCTAGTATTTAGTACCAAACAGAAGGCAACAATATAAAGTCTTCTTTAATCCAAGCTCACCTACTTCAGTCCACCTCAGACAGCTTAGCAGCATGCTCAGTATGTCACCTTTGAAATTCAACTTATCAAATACGATATCTGTGCAGGTAGCCTCCTTCCGTTTCCTTATCTATTCAGATAGAGTCAACGACTATTGAAGGCAATGCAAAGGATTACAAAGAACCAAGAATAAAAAATCCTCATACTTAAAAACTCTAAAATTTTATGGTCCACTCATGCCATCCAAAACTGCACCAGAAAGCTCAAATAATGTATGACTGGTAGCTGCTCAAAATAACTACGAAAAAAGGTATCTTCACAGGAAATCAGTATTAAAGCCAATCAACAAAAATGTTTTGTCAAATTGTACAGTGAGCATGGATTAAGACTCTATGTCACATTTTCACAGTATGCAAGCTCTCCCTGTTATAAAAGTTCATCTGCTCAAGGAAAAACATTGTAAAAAGAAGCAGAATATTTAAGAGGCAATTATTTACTGAACTTTATTCCACCTGGGTGTGAGTTAAAGCACTTTTACCTAGCAGCTGAATCCCATAGTCACTCTGCAACATACTACAGCTTTACAAAGTGTATGCTTAGTAATAAAGACATTGTCAAAAATTTGTTCATTAACTACAGTGAAAAAAAGGTTACATGCAGTCCCCTACCAATAGCAGTAGTGAGACCTGACACAGCTTTTTGCAGCTGCTTATTGATCAAACACTACTTTTGGCACTTTGACATAACCAGGTAAAAAACCTCAAGTGGAAGCCTACCTTACAGCATCTTCACGACTCCAGCACACAGTGTCCTTTTTTGAAAGCACTGACAGGCTCTTTAGCTGTCAAGTTATTTAAAGCAATAATGACCAAATCTTGGTGCTCACTGGACTTGCCACATGCACACTATTAGCCTTTTTTATACAGAACCAGGAAGATGAGAATTCTTTTCTCCTTCCCTCCCCGTACAAACCCAAGATACGATAGCAAGATTTTTTTAAACTCCTTCCCCTACAAAAACCACCTACTGCTGTATTTCTAAAGTTCCAGACCAAAGCTGGATGCCTGCTTTTTTTAATACATAGGGGTATGTCCTTGTGGTGTTGTAGAAGAGCAAGGAAGGACATTCTGGTGAATAAGAAAACAAAGAGAAGGAAAACATCTAATGGTCACCAAGGATTACTACAAACAATCAGTATCACTGATATTTTAATACAGTGGAAGCAAAGCTTGCATTTCATCATTAGTTAGAAGATATTTGAGTTTCTGACTATCGCCAACTCAAACCTCTACAAGATTTCATGCATACTGATCTGAAAATATAATAGTCTATTACATTTTGGAGCATGGCAGAAGAAAATAAGTACTTTTGAGTCCAACATTTTCATTAGTGAAGCTCCTATTTTTAAACTATCTCAGATTTTCTAGAGCCTAGCAATATTCAGCAAGTGCATGTTTTAATATTCACAAGGATAATCATATGAAAAGTCTTTTTATTTGTATGATTCACAGAGAAGCAATGTCCCAAGCATTTCCAGCGACAGTTCTCCTATTACAAACATCACATATAGAACATACATTCCAACAAACATGTCTGAACTTAGAAAATTACAGGATTAAAAAAAAGTTTAGGTAAAAATCTAAGGAAACCTGTAGCTAAGTCACAAAACACCTGAAAGGAGTTCTCGACATATCTTTAATTTAGTAATAAGCAGGTATTATCATGCCTTCAAGTACCACTTGAAAATTGAACTCTTCACTCAAGTTGCATGGGCAAATTTCCCAAGTGAGAGTCATTGACTGATCAAGGAGAAAGGGTGGAAATGGGTGTGGATGTGTGATTAAGAGGCCAAATCAAGGAAAAAATTAGAAAGCATAAGTTACTAGGAATGTTTTAAGTAAAAAGTTAAGTAAAAAGACTGACAATACAGTTAAATGCTATACAGATGTAGTTCCTTTATTTTTCTGCATGCCTCTGGGTCTCAGAATACAGTTTTACATTAACCCACACTAAAACACTCTATATAAACTGGCAGGTGGAAGAGCATACATAAACAAGTTTTAAAACTTCACATCCCTTCATTTTAGAAATGAGCACATTTTGCACCACTGGTGAAGCAGTAAAGTCAACTCATCTAAACTACATAGTTTATGATTCAAAAGAAATTAATAGGTATCCATAGCTGAGTTTTAGCAATTTCAATGTCCTATTAAGCTAGTATTTCAGCATTGAATAGAGGCTGGTTTGGTTTAGTTCATTACATCTGCCATAACAAGTTGTATTTTAAACAACAGAAGGTTTGAAACAAATTTCCAATGAAGTTAAGGAGACACAGGTTGGACAGCTGTATGCCAGCACACCTCTGCACCTGGGCAAAGCCTTAACTAACCATTTGGTATAAGGCCATTCAAAAAAATCAGGTTTAAGTTTTCAAAATCTCAAACCTCACACTGACTGAATGCCTCTAAGTTTCAACACCTGTATCTAAATACAACACTTTAAGAGTCTGTGGGCTAAATATAAATGGCTTAAGTATTTTACAAAAGCTTTATTTTCTACCTTACCACAAAGTTACTACAATATTTGATAGAAAGGTTCTACTGTTGGTGCTCTCAGTGATGAGATCCATCACTTATAAGTAGTTATTCACAATAAACTAGCTGCAACTACAAAAAGGCAATTCTATTTATACTACAATTTTTCAAACTGCTACACACCTTCAAAGCTATTAGACTGTTATGAAGTAAAACACAATTCACTTGACCCTTCCTAATTCATATTCAAGGAAAAATGAAAATGTTTTGTAAGAACACACTCAGACTGATTAACAGAAATTTGTGGACTAAATTTACAGCCTGTCAGCTATTCCTCTTTGGCAGGAAGCATTAGGTGTCTCACAGGAAACTACCAAAATCCTAAATTATGGACTGGTTTGACCCTATAGTAAGTTTCCATTCAGCCTCCTCAGTTAGTGATGGATTTGTGCCTCAAAGCATAGGGATTTAGAATCAGTTCCACATATAAACACCAACACTCTCCTTCATGAGTAATAGTAGCTGTTATAAAAATCTTTATAAACCTTTTTGTCTAAAGTCTGCTGTGACTAAGATCCATGAAGCAAGAGAGGAAGTAATTTTTAGACCTCATTATCATAGATGCGGTTAACACTTCTACACTGTAAGGATTTTTAGCTCCCATTATTAACACAGCTTAGCCTGTACATTCCAAGAGCTTTGTTTTACAAAAGAGTATTATGGGATCTTTACCAATGACAAGATGAACCTGCTCAAGTGGACCGAAATGTGGGCTGCTCCCCAAAAGAATGGCCTCGGCATCCCCCCATCACCCCATCAAGTCATACTGGGGTTTTCTGCCAAATAATTTTCAGCTGGATGAGTTCCCAGATCCTATTCTTTGCATGGTTTTAAGACTACTAGTGCTAGCACAAAGATGATGCTGGGAATGCAGACAGGCCTGCTCCTCTCTGCAGTAGTACACACTTTGGCAAGTCTAAATTAAGCATCAGCCTGCAGCTTAAGAGCGGCAGCATTAGACTGCAAAGACTAGAAATTGCCTGTGAAGTTACAGCAGATTCAGCGGCGATATGACTCTTCTTTAAATAACAGAAACTCCTGGACTAAAAATCACAACCAAAATGTGGTGTTAAGGACAGAATTTCAAATTCAGAATTTGGGTTGCAGTTCTAGAGCACTTGCAAATACAACCCTAATGCTAACCTTTTGGGAGCATTCACTGAAGTTCAGTCACTACAGGGTACACCTCCAGTAGCAACACTTCATTTCCTGAAAAAATTACAGGCCAGCACAGAAGCAGAACATTTATTTATAAAACAATATTCAAAACAGGTTAAGGAAACCTGCTTTTACCTTTGCTCTGTCAAATTTACTATGTTTCTGCATACAGCTAGCAATTATTTATCAAGTTCCAATTTTTCTTCCTGCTTCTCCTCAGTTATACACACAGCAGAGAATTCTGAAGTACAAAGAGATCATAAGTGAAGCCTACAAATTATACCTTAGCTGCTCACACCAAATATCTAATGTATTACCATCACACATTAAATGAAAGGCAAAACAAGTCTTGCAACAGGAATTATGTTTTCTCCACATCGAATAATAGCCAAATTCCACAAAAGCACAGAAAGCAGACAACACCATTACACATGAAACAGAACACTTTTCTGGCATATTTTGTAGTTTCAAGTGCAATTTGAAATTTTACTTTTTCTCAATTAAATCTCCTCAGGCAGTTTGGCATTATTTTTGTAAAAAATATACCAAAGCTGCATTATAAACTCAGAATCAACTACCATTCTGCTCCCAGTATGATTCCATCGTTTAAGCTTCAAAGTGCATTAATAGTTACCACCAGTTTGAGTGAGTGATTACAAGCAACATTTTCACACTTATACTGGACATCAGAGCAAATACTTCATAGAAACTGTATGCACTGCATTTTAGTGTATTCTAGCTAGCACTAGTTTTATGGCAGTCTTTCACCACTTACATTTCACTATAAACACATGCATGAATAAAACACTTTAAACAAATACCTTTTGAAATATCACTAACCTTCCATGAGCATGAAAATCTAGGTGCAAGAACTGATCTTCATGTGATACTGCTCTTTTGGCACGCTGGTGTTTTTGGTGTAACAAATCCACATCGTAAGATAATCCTTCATAGTGTCTAATGTACTTATTTAGGGGATTTCCATACTGGCCTGAAAAGTGAAAAAAAAGTAAAGTTTAGCATGCCTGAGAAATTATTACAGTTACAATCACAACACCAGGTATAGCAGACCTGTGGTGTAAAACAGTGGGCGAATAAAACCCAACTTCCCTATTACATGCATTTCAGATTCCTTTTTTTCTTCTCTGTACCCTTGAAATTTATTCTACCCTGGTCCCACAGCCTGAATGCACACTTGCAGTTAGAGTGAGTTACATGGACCTTGGAAAGCAACTTCTACTAAGTTCAACCAAAACTAGTTCTTTTACTCCAAAATTAATTCACAATGCAACCTACATCATTGTAGACAAAAATGCTTAAGAGAGGTTTCAGAAATGCATTTGTGACACAAACACAAGCAGTGCAACAGCTGAACATCTTGCTTCTAGTTCCCTACAAGAATTATACTTCCAGCTTCACTCTGCACTCCTGACACCAAAGTATCTGCTCAGAATGTTTACGTTCCACAGGCCAAATATCCAGAAAAATTAAGAGCAAATCATGCCACCTAGCAACACAACATTTTGTAAGAAAAAGGATGTTCTATTACATGGAGTTGTTTTATTAAAGATGTATCTCCAAAAAGGTAGATCCAGTTCAGTCTATTTTGGATGCTTCCTGCTAAGGTAGTACTTTTTGCATTAAGAGTGCATGACAGGAAATAGGGAAAGATTTTGGTCCTCCTATCCTGATGGAGGAAGAGATATGCAGAACTGACCAGAGACATTTGAGAGCTCTTCAAAGACCTATGACATGCATACAGAGGATCACCATCTCAGCTCTGTATTTATACTAGACAGGAGATACTTTACCAGAATATAGCATTTTTCACTCCAAGTTGCTGGAATTTTCTAAAAAGCTCCTTGCACTGCCCAGACACCTGTCAAATATACCCCCTCAGATGTACTTCTGCATACCGAACAGCCAACAGGCCAGTAATCACAAGAACTGAAACCATAAAGAAGTTAACATACATTAATTTCCTCTTGACAAGGAACCATTATATGCATTACAGATATTTGGTTAATTCCGATTCTAGTCACTTCTTCCAAATATGTACACAGTTTCCACACAGGATTCACCTTCTTATTAGTTAATCTAACTCAAGCAATCATAGAACTATAGGCACAATAAATGGACAGTACAGCACGCATTTCACAAGAAGTGTATCTTCATATCCTGAATGTCACCAAGATCTCCATCCCCTGCCTCTGCACATTCAACACTCTTCACAAGTCTTACGACACTTTGATATCAAACACTAGCACTAGACCATTATGCATGAAAAATATTTCATCCACCTGCCAAAAGCAAATACAGATACTGTAGAAGGAATTATTAAGGTGATGTGATTCAGTAATTGTGATCACATCAAAAAAAGACAGAAGTGAAGTTCCAACAGCATAAAATAATGTGGAGAAATAGGGCTAAAACATCCCAACAGAAAGAAAACCACTACCACTAAACCCTCCCCCCAGCCACACCCAATACAACAGAAAGCCAACCAATCCAAACCACCCACAAAACAACTCATGGAGCAAATCGTCTTTGCAATGCAGATAACGCACACAGTATATTTAACATACACAATGAAAGGCAGTTTTTAAACGGTTTAAAATATCAAATTATAAGGAAATTAGGTATCTATATGCATAAGCTACAGTCAAGAGTGAGATCATTTCAGTGGTTCTGGTTTCAAAAGCAGATTATGACCCAAATTATGTCCTGCTTCTAGATGTACTAAATATTAAAGCCAGCAAAGAATTAAAGATATTAAGTTATGTATAATGTTTCAAAATTCCAAGAAGTGCATGTTTTGATACATAACTTATTAGTAGGCTAGCATGAAACCATTAGCACTGGTTGGAACAAAGCTTTGCAGTATTCTTTTATATACTTTATGCAACAAACATACAACCAATTCTTCTCTTGTCACTCCATACAAGCAACGGTTTCTGAAGAACAAATCAACTACTCATTACAGAAACTACTTTGTGTATCAAACCACTCAAAGGTAAACACCATCTTAGTGCTATTATGCAAAAAAGTCAAGTTTTCTTTTAAGCAACCTGACAGCAATATAGTGCCAAATGTATTTGTAGAAGGAATGTTTCAGCACTGTCAAAATTTAGTAAAAATTGCTACACAAGTTCTTCCCTTCATGACCCCTTCGAAAAAGCATATTCCAAAACTTTAGATGTTTCAGTGAACTATTGTTTTTTACTGAAAGAAGTTGGACATACCTTTCTTGTTCACCAAGATGCAATGTGATGATACAAAGACAAACTTAGTGCAGTATATATAGCATCACTTGTACTAGCTGTAACACAATCTTTCACAAGAAAGACAAATTCAACTGTCAGCCACATAAAACCTAAGCTGTCTATTGAAAGCTGTGGTACACAAACACAATCTTATCTACACTAAGGATATGAAACTAGAATGCAGAAGGTGCAAGTTGCTGGTTTTCCAGTTCTAGGTTGAATCAGTAATCTTCAAACATATCCTCATGAAGAGTATAAGATTTATTTTAAGATTTTTTTCCATATCATAGGAACTGCATTTCATAGTACTTGATGGCCAATAAGCTCTACGAGCAACACACAAATAAGTAAATTAATATTCCCAAATGCATTGCTTGCATTTAACAACGTGCACAAGATACTACCATACCTTTTTAAAATTCAAGTAATTATATACTGCAGATAAACCCCATTCAAATTTCCTTGCAGTACTGTTGGCTTCTGTAAATGTTGACTCTTCACTGCTGAGTGCAAATTCAGTCCAATGAAAAACCAACTTAATTCTAATTTCCTCTCACTGTTAGTCCCAAAATAGAACTCCATCCTCATCCAGCTTTCCAGAAACTTCGTAAGTAACCTAAACATTTATGAAATAAATCTAATCAAAATAAGACGCAGGACAAATCCCAAGTTTCAGCAACCAGCATGAGGAATTTGCAGCATGAAGGATGTTGCACCTGTCTGACATTTCTCTAATCACTTTCAATATAATCCCAGAAGCAGAAAAACCTCCTATGGCCCAAGAACTTCTATAAACCAAACAAGATTAATCTGAGTCCCTCTGTTACAGCAAATTGATGCACAATATACATTAACTGGACTTCAGATACATGCTTTCCATACATCCAGGTATGTGACCCAAAATGTCAACATAAACTTAAAAATTAACTGATACACATTAAAACTTAGCTGAAGTTTTAATTTTAAAAATTAACCTAAACCTAGAATATGATACTAATAACTCAATTTAAAAACTTTATCAGAACTAAGGAATTAGTATGCTGCAGAATGTGCAAACTTCTGTGCTCCATAATCCCAAGACTATTTAACAAGTTAAATTATCTTCAACTTTTCTATGGTAGGAGGCTACTAACAATTCATTCCTTATATTGTTATAGGCCATTCTTTTCTCAGTATTGCGAGGTACTCCTTGAACAGCTTCAGGCACCTAGGAAAAAAGTTTTAAAGCATGAAAATTTACTGGTGACCCAATAATATTTCGCACACAATCCAGGTCTCATGACCATGTGGAAATGTGAGAGACTACACTCAGCTGAGTCACAAACAGTTGTTCAGTGCTAACTACTGTTACAAGGCAGCAAAAGACTACTGACATTAAGCAGCCTTATAACTGTTTTCTCTACTACACAAAAAGAGAAGGTTTTAAGCAAAACACCTTTTTCTTAACCAGAATTTATATACTTTATGTGATCACGCAGGGAAACAATGCTATTTCTTTTCCCTTCCTCAAAAACTTAAAGAACTCCTTATCTTTAAAGTACTCTCATAGTGTGCACTTAACACAATCACTCTTGCTGCTCTCCTCTTGCTAAACAAAAGCAGCTACGTATCACCTAGAGCATATGCCATTTCACTACTTTTTAGAAAAGGGATTTCAGACAGGGTTGAAATCATGGCTTCAAATGAACATTCACTTTAACTTCCAGAAACACGTATAATGTTAACATTGCTATAGCAGTTAAAGTCTGCAACTGATATACAATCTCCTTCGTGATATTCAGCATTCATAATCATCTCAAAAGATTATGGAGGAAGTCCTTACAGAAGCTAGCTTCATGCACATAAAGAAGACTGGTAAAGAACTACTGAATATTTAACAATGTAAACATAAAAATCCATTAAAGTTTGTATATACTGTGGTAAAAGATAACATTTAACTTCCCAGAAAAGGATAAATCAAGTATGCACTGTTCTAAAAGATGAGGTTTATATTAAACAACTCACATTAAGATTTGCATGACAAAGGCAAATAGTTCAAATATAACTCAAGTTTGTTAGTGAAAAATAAAGCCCAGAATACAACCTGACAGACTATCAGAAATTGCTCAGCAGCCAGGCTAACCTACCAGACAACTCTTTACTGTGTCATAATTAATTTGCAGATTTGAAATGTCACCATATGAGAAATCTCTAAGAGATTATTATAATTTTAATTAAAATAATCAAAGCAAGATGCACTTCTTCAAGCAGTTTTCAATGTCAAGTTTATTTCTCTTAAAAAAAGGTTTCCTTTACATGGGCCATTAAACAGCGTACATAGCATTCAGGATTAGCCCTTCCATGCTTAAGTATACTGAAAGCCAGTAATCCTACCATATACCTCCAGACTTAAATCTCGCTGAAGAATTTATTCAGGCTGTAGTTTCATAGCTGCCAGCAGAAGGCCAGGTCCCACTGCCTCTTTTCCTCTACTCCATTTCTATTCTTCCCTTGTGCGGGCACCAAAACAGATTTGGCCGAAAAAACACACTTCTGGTCAAGTTAGCTTTTAGTGAAAGAAAAACATGCAACCAAAAAGTCCAAGTCAGGATCATTTCCCTTCACTGAAAACTCACATTTAGGGCACAGTTAGACAGTACAGCACCATTAGTGTAAGCAGATGGCCTCTTTTTGTTTTACCCTCTTCCTCTCCACTCTGTGCAAGTCCCAGCTCTTCCCACTGGGCTTGGGTCTGCACAATAAACTGTTACATGTCTGGCAGGAAATGATTAATTTATTTTGTTTAAATCAGCAGTTGAATTGGCTTCCACATGCCATCAAACAAGAGGCAGTGAAGGAGAGGTGGGAATGAACTGCAAGGCAGGACCACCAGACAGCAGTAATTCATTACAGTGGCTCTGCTATACTGCATAACTGAACCTTTAGATTCTTTTAAAAGCAAAAATAAACTGCAGTCTTAGGCTTTTGGACAACGGTATTCTGAAGTTATTAAACACCTGATTTTATTTACTTTTAATTACCTTCGGAATTTCTAAAGCAACCATCTGACAGCTGTCTTTACTAGACACTGTCTCATCCAGCCATATAGAATTTATAATGCTTTTAAACCCCAGATGAATGCTTGAGGCTGAGTGCCATGTTAATGAAAGCTAGTATTCTTCCCAATTTATAGCAAGGATGCAAACTAAATTGCTCAGACACCAATATCTCATAAATGTCTTCCCACAACTCCCCCATGTGTCCAGAAAAAACAGAATTTCTCCTATGCTCACAGGGAAATAGGTAGCTCAATATCCAGCAGCACAGGACACCAAGATACTACTTGAAAGTCCTAGCAACACATAGAAGGGTGTGTTGTACCAGTGAATACAAACAATTTATCACAGACTTGTAACAGTCAGCATCTGATCAGCCTAGACAACGCATGATCACTCTAGTTAAATTCCAGCTTTTGGAGGATCTCATAAGTTCTCTTTTCATATTTCCTATTCTCCTTTCCCCCCCCCCCCCCCTTTTTTTTTTTCTTCTAATGGTGCTCAGGTAGAATGATTCTATCAGTTATTTCCATTCCTCAAAGAACACTATTAAATATGGATAATTAAGTACTGCTTAATACACCTGCATGCTTAAAACTAGACAACATTACAGGTAAGTATAACTTAGCTTCAAGATTTGCGTAAAATTAATGAACACTGTCCACAAATGAAACGAGGCAAATTGCTGGGTCTCAGTTGTTTCCAGTCTACACTGCTCTCACAGTAAAACTGTTAATAATTATGAATTTATCCTTTTTCACACAGATATTAATGCCAGCCTAGAAGAAAAGCATGCAAATGAAAAGCTCTATTTTTTTTTAGTAAATAAAAAAAAATTACAATAAACTCTAAAAATGTGAGCAGTTAAACCAGAAAATGTGAGTATTTAAAAACAATCTTAATTCTACACAGAGTTATGGTAAATCTTTTGTAATTACATTGAGACTTTCACCAGAAAAGTTTCACAGGGTATTTCAGAAATGTATTATACATCACTACTAGATTTCTATACAGTATTATTAAGCTTTCTTTAGACATTTACCTTCATTGATAAACACCAAGAGATGTGCTTCTGTTACCTGCTAGTGAGGTATGCTTCCTAGTGCAAGAAATGTTGAAGGTGCCCATTCTTCTCTCAAAATAAAAAATTAACATGAATTTCTAAATTAAAATATAATTCATGAACTTGCTTCTATATATCCAGAGGAAAATACTTCTTATGCTTACTACGACTTTAAGGCGTATTTGCCTGCCTGGCATTAAACAGTGGGAACAACTCTCACAACTGGTTAATGAATCACTTTGTGTTAATTCTGTGCCAGCACTGTTTAGTCCAGAAAACAAAGAGGCCCTGAAATGCATGCCAATAATCAAGTCTAAAATATCTTGATAGTTTACAAGAATCTATTAACAAAAAGTCACCAAAACCTTTTCTGTATATCACTCCTAATCCTATAAATAATGGAATGATTTCTGACCACACAAATCAGCTTGCTTTTCATCTCACTGCTTAGCCACAAGCACAACCAACTGAAGTTTCCACATACTTTGATACTGCTTTTTGATAACATGTAAAAGACCAGGATTGAAGGCTAGATTCTTCGTTAATAAACATAGGTATTGATGTACACAGATCCAGAGCCCACATAAACAGGAGAGATGCCAAATGGAAAAGAGGACTTTTCAGCCGCTCTACCCATTCTTCTCTAGAAATACCCTCCGAAGTCCACCTTTTCCAAAGTCTTCCCTTGTAAAAAATTGACACTACTTACCACCCATCATTTGACCAATTAAACGTTACTAAACACAGACAACAAACTGCCCTAACAGTTTCCCTTCTGAAAATCAACTCATAACGGGAGTCATTACAAAGTTATGCGTCCCTATAAACCCAAGCATGTTTTTCTGTGGCCTAGGAAAGAGAGACAGACCCTCCTTGAAGCTACGGTCATAAATTCAGGTAAAAACCCGGGCTCGCCTTTTTTCCTCAATCTGAGTGTTCCGTCTACCCGCGCTTCCTGCTTTCGGGGTCAGAGAAGCGGTCGCAGGAAAGGCGAGGTGCGGGGCGCTCCGCGGGCAGCGGGACACCTGCGCGCCCGCCCGCTCCCCCGCTTGCCGCGACGCTTCCCGGCCCTTCCGGGAGCAGCCGCCGGGGCCCGCCACCGCTCCCCAGAGCCGCCGCCTAACTCCGTCCGCGGGTGAGGGGCGGACAGGAGGAAGGTAACGGGGAAGTGGCTACTTAGACCGTGAGGAAAGTCCCGAGCAACTGAAGCGCAGCCGAGAGCACAGAGCCGGGCAGGGGAAGCACAGCCAAGAGCAGCAGGGAACAGTGGCCGAGAAAGAAGAGAGAACAGCTAGGTCGGACCTCGGCGGAAAAAAGTCTCGGGAAAGGGGTAGGGGCGCCGGGCCAGTCACAGGCGGCGAGAGAAGAGACCCTGGACAGGATGGAGGGAACGTGTCTGGGACCTGGCGACAAAAAGGAGAGCCCGGGCCGGCGGCCCAGCCGCGGCCTGCCGCCGGGGCG